>VWZS01009934.1:2515107-2532970 GCA_013397075.1 Rhabdornis inornatus
GTCCCGTTCCCCGTTGCGGCGGGCGGGGATCCCCGCGGGCAGGGCCGGCCGGGACAGGCCCTGCGCCCAGAGCGGGCACGCGCGCTGCGGGAGCGCCCCGGCGCATGCGCGCTGCGCGTCTCCTTGGCGCTGCGCGGAGGAGGGCGAGCCCAGGCCTCAAGGAGAGGGATCGGGACAAGGAAGAGCTGCGGCAGCGGGGATCCGCGCTCCTGCCGCCGCCGCCGCCATGCTGCTGTGCGCTGCCCTGCGCGCCGCGGCCGCACGCTCGGTAAGGGCTGCCTGCCCCCGCCGGCTGGGAGCCGGAGAGGCCCCGGGAGAGCGGGGAGGCCGCGGCGGGGCGTGGGGAGGGGGGCCTGGGGGTAGGTCGGTGCCTGGAATCCAGGTCTATGGAGCACGTAGTCTCTGCTCTTCTGCAAAGACGGCCTGATCAGCTCAGTCTTCCTAGCTGCAGTTGCACCTGCAGTGTAGTGTCACAGGATGGTTGCTGCCTTTCCCTGTCATATGACCTGTCCCATCCCTGGGAGCGTTCAGGGCCGGGTTGGATGGGACTCTGAGCAGCTTGCTCTAGTGGAAGGTGTCCCCGCCCATTGCACAGGATTGGAACGACATGATCTTTAGGTCCCTTCCACCCCAAACCATTCTGTGATTCTACTTTAAGAAACGTCGAAATTGCTCAAGAATTAAGTATAAAACTAAACGTAATTTAATATAAAACTAATTTTAATATAATAAATACTTGGGGTAAAATTATCAAATCTTACTAAAACCGGCCAGAATCTAGAAATCTTGATCTGTTCTGGCATGTTAGAGAATACAGAGAATAGTTGAACAGAACTTGAATATGGGTGTGTGTTCTGTTCATTCTTCAGGCTTGTGTTTACATTTGCCCTCTTATGCCAGTTTTCAGCGTTTAGTTTGGTAAAAGCTGAAGAAGTACGTAAACGCTTACTGGAGAAGAACTTCAGTAGTAGTGGTGGTTTCTGCAAACTTTATAGCATATAGGATATAAAGTCACAAATTTAGAAATTCTTCATGAAATGTTGGATGAGAGTTTGTGTTCAAGGCACGTAAGTTACGCAGTAGTAGAATTAAGTCCTTTAATTTCTACATTGTTTGAACTGGTCAAGGGCCAGAGTTGAGAGATTTGCTCTCCTAATAGTACAGGAGAGCCCTTAATAGTCTGTTCTTGACTTATTTTAGTGATGGCAGTAGAATTAATGGCTTACAGTTAGAATGAAAATCAGATTGGTTCTGAAAGCAGCCACTAGCAGTATGTGCATTATTAACACTGTATTTTGCTTGTAGGTAAGACAGATCCGATACTTGCATGGAACAGCAGAGCGTAATGCCACTGGAGCCTTATTTGTGGTAAATAATCTGCTTTACTGTAAGGGGGATGGGTCAGAAGAGTTTGGCATGTGCTTTTTAGAATCTGCCTAAAAGCTTCTGATGGGCAGAACTTTGCTATAGAAACCCACTGGCATTTACAAAGAAGAGGGTTTTTTCTGTATAATCTTCTACTGGAATTGTAATGAAGTATCAAAGGTTTTATTTTAGTTTTTGGCTCTTGTGTTTCTTGCCTTATATAGTGAAAATGCTCCATAATATGTATGTGATTGCAGATGAGACTTTGCTTAAACTTTTTTTCATTATAAACCAGTTCTTGTTTCTTCTATTTCTTTTAGCTGAGTTTGTAATTGAATCTTGTTAAACTACTTGCAGGTGCAGTTTCTTGCTTTCTGAAATTTGCTGCAGAATTACCTGTGGGCTGAGGTCCTAGCTGTGTTTACAGGCATTGAAAAGTACAGTTCTTGTTCGTGTTCTGTGTGATACAGAAGGTCATACAATGAGTCGTAATTGAGGCTATTAGGCACTGTCATAAAAGGCATAAACAGTAGCAGTGATTGCAAAAAGCCCTTGAATTTAAGTGTGTAAAGCGGCTGTGTTGTCTGTTTACCTCTGAAGAGAACATAAAGCATCTCAAGAGAGTGTGTATCTTGTCCCATTCTGCTCCATTCAGAGCTTTAGCTGGTCTGCAGTTTACCATGTGAATAACTTGGCATTTTCTCAACATTTGGTAAAATCAGCACTTGACTAGAGAATTGACCACTGTTGAAAACAGGTGCTCAGGATTTTTGTGGTATTGTTGTCCTTTTTTTCTGCAGCTGTCTCTACAGTTTAATCATAAAATGAAATTAATAGGATCTCAGTGTATGCTTTGTGTACTTTTCCAGAAATCTGAGCAGGAATTGGTGATTTACAGGGTGAGAGTTGGTGCTCAAGGAGTAGAGGAAATGCTGTAGTCTGGCAATTTAGGAAACTTCAAGTGTAGTTGGAGGTTGGTGAAGACAGGCAAATCATGTCTTTGGCACCCTAATGACTGTTGATGTCTGACATATGAAGCTAGATAGCTTTGTAAATTCAAGATTTATGTAATTGTTTGAAGTATTTGCTGCAGGGAGGAGCCTGGTAACAGAGAAAGGCAAGTAGAAAAGCTGAGTGCTTTGCAGATGTTTATTTAATAGCATCATTGATGACTTATTCCACAGCAGAAATTTTGTGAGAGGAACATAAGAACTTGGTTCTGTGGGAGTTTGGTTTTTTCTTGTTGTTTTTTGTTTAAAAACTGCTTGTGCAGGACTAATGGCAGTAACTCAAACCTGTTGTGGTCCTCTCTTGGGTTTGTTTTACAAAGCTTATTGCTGCTTCTTCTTGGACTTCTCGTGCATAAAATCTGTATGTGAGGAAGGCAAATGCATGCAGTGTATTGGTATTGTAACAGCAGAGGACAGGCTAGCAAGGGACCTGGTTGTCATAAAATCTAGTATTAAAAGGCATTTCTGATTTGCATGCCTATGCTTCCCTTTGCAAACATGTTACATGTTAGCAGAAACACACAGAAATAAGAGAACTTCTGCTGAAATGCATTTGTTTTCTGAAACACCCAGAAAGAGCCTTTCTCTCAATCATTAAATTCAACTAGCTGCCATCACAGGCAGCTACATCACACTTCCAGTGAGAGGATATCAAGTACAAAATTAGGTAGATTGTTTGCCTGTAGGAATGTAAGAGCAAATCTTTAAATCTGTAAGTTCTGATGGCTAGGGAAGGCCTGATTCCAGAGACATTTATTATGATTACCTTTCTTCATTGAAACATGTATTCTCTATAATGACTTTACTTGATTTTAGCCTTCTTAACAGCTAAAACTTAGCACTTCTGCTTTATTGTTTTCAATACATGGACTGAAGTTTCCATAACACATCAACAGCCCTGATGTGGGCTTTGTCATAGGGCTGCACAGGGGGTTCAGCACATGAAGAATTGCTGTATTCGAGTTTTAGCTACTTGTGAAGTTGGTCAATGAGATACTTGGGTTTGAGAGCACTTCCACCACTCTTAAAGTAAGAGGGGTATATCTTGAGTTCTGTTGGAGTAGTGAACGTAGGGTACTTTCCCTTTAAAGGAGGAGTAACATATTTTTTCAGTGCTGATTTGATACAGATTCTGAACAGTTTGTTGCCCTAAACATCGCCTCTGCAGACCACTCAGTTCTCTCATTTTGGTTTTACAGTGCTTTGGACTGGTGTTTACTTTAAGGCATAGGTCAAGTTTCAGGCCAATTTTTTTGCAGTATACGTAGAAACTAAATTATTCTAATTATTCTGTTGTAATTCTTCAGTGCTCTTTAATAATTTTCTGTGTCAAGAAAGACAGATGATTAGATCACTGGGAAAAAAAGAAAGCATAATAATAAAATGGCCCAGGTCGGTGTAGCAAAAAAAATATGAGGTGACCATTCAGCAGCTTTAGTGGCTTCCATGGGCCTCTGTGGCTTGGGTAGCCTTTGCAGTGAAGGTGTTCCTACTTAAATAGACTCTGTTCTGCAATAGAAATGTGATTCAGTCAATGTATGAAAATTTCACATAAGACTTCAGGAAACTGGGGAGCACGAGAAGAGACTTGGAACAAGACTTGCATGGGGAGAGAGTGCAAAGAGAACAGAGCCAGGCTCATTTCAGTGGTGCCAGGTTCCAAGCCCAGAGGCAATGGCCTCAGAGAACATCAGGAAAGATTTTTTCACTGTGAGGGTGACAGAGCTCTGGCACAGGTTGCCCAGAGAGGTTGTGGAGTCTCCTTTATTGGATATATTCAGAAAAAAACATCTGGACACAGTCCTGGGCAAGCAGCTCTGGGTGTTCCTGCTTGAGCAGGGGAGTTTGACCCAGATGACTTCCAGAGGTTCCTTCCAACTTCAACCACTCTGTAATTTAACATAGTGCTCTTTCTAATACTGTGTCCTTATTTCTGATCTTGCTCTCTAGAATCTGTATCCTAAAAAAATGTGGAAATACACCCATGTCATTTAGGACCACATCAGTGCATGCAAGTCTCAGATAAATGGCACATTGTCAGACAAATGTAAGACTAGACAACATATAAATTCGTAACTGCTCAGGTGTCCTCGAACTGTGTGAGCTCTTGATGAAAACTATCAAACTCTCCATGGCCCAGAATTAGATGAAGCCCTTTCAGGAAAACGGAAAACATAAAAGGTGGCATGACTTACCTATTGCTCACCTCTGCTGTAGCCTTTACAATATATTGTGAAATCTTGCTACAGCTACACCTGTATCTTCCAATATAAAGTCTTTATTATTCCTCTTCACATGTAGGGCATTTAGGGATATCAGTTTAGAGATGATACACTGAAATGAACAGCTGCTCCAGACAAAGAGGGAGCTTTTAATAAATCAAATACATTTATTTGCAAAGGAAATTGAGACAAAGTACAATTGCTAACTATCAAATAGCAATGGAAGGCAAAATAATAGCAAAACAGGCATGCAGATTTGAGAAGGAAAAGCTAAGTTATGGAAATACTTACCATGAATCGTGGAACTGATCTGTGCAGCTAAGACATGGAAAGGTCTGTAAGGGGAAAAAATAATAAAAGTTGTACAGTATTTCCAATCAGTCTTTTCTCCATCAGCCCCTTTTTTTCCATTAAAATTGGTAGAAAACACTCACCAAGACTAAATATGAGACATCAAATCCTTTATCTAGAAGTGTCAGTCTAAAATAATGCGAATTGTGTTCCTAAAAGCTCTTTTATGTTATTTTATAAACCACACAATAAGCAAGAAAATAATGCTTAATGAAATATTAGTGTGTTCAGAGGGCATCAGTCATCTTCCTGTAATTCCTGTTTTTATAGGAAAGTCATCCTTGGTGAAGTATTTATTGATAGTAGTTTTATATTGGACTTGAAACTGTGGTGAAGGCACAATGCTTTCAAACTGATGGTGGCAGTCATATCGTCTGCTTTGGGATATAGACAGGATAAGCAAAGGTAATCCCTGGACAGACCAACAGATGTAATTGAAATATTTGCCCTTGCAATATTTCCATATTAAAATTGCTAAATCCGAGAATAGCTGTGGACCACACATGTTCTACGTTCTTTCACTGATTATACATACTTCAGTATGCAAGTGTCTTGGCAATGTTAAGGTTTTTCATTAAATCCTTTGCTGCTTACTAAGAAGAGTGTAGTGTGGCAGCTGCAAAATCACCCTCGGTTACTGGAGGAAATGATCCAAGTGTAAGTCAGTGGAGGGGGTTTCTTCATTCTAAATACCCTTCTGAAGCTTTTATTATTGGCTAGTTGTGGATTGCTTTTAACGTCAAGCCTCAAGTATAGCTTGTATTTTCCCACAAACTTTCCATTTAATTTGAATTTTTCTCTATTTGAAAACCATATGAAGTTTGGAATTAGACTTAACTATAGGTATTTGACAGGAAGCAAAATGAGCTGCTTAGAGACAGCTAAAAGTTTTGTGCAGGAACATTTTTTGGTGGAAAAGGATTTTCATCAGAACTAAGATTTTACTACAGGAAAATGTTACTTTTTTCAAGACCTCCAAATTTTTATTTTCTGAATATAGAAGAACTAATTAGAATTTGATGTTTCCCAGAAGACCACTTTAAAAATAACCTTAGAATACCTTATTTTGGAAATACTAATTCAAATTCTGCTTCTTACATTTTGATTCAGAATTGAATATAAAATGAAAATGTTGAAATCTATTACAAATCAAAATAATATGTTAAAATGGATTAATAATGTGTTTGAATGTGCAAATGTTTTAATTCTACAGCAAACTTCTTGATGAATTGTGAAGGTTTTAAAATAAATGTTTCATGGTAAAGGGAAAAATGAACTGTTGTTCTAGTCTCTTGTTTATAAGGTATTAACCAGAGCATTCTTATTCTGCCTATTATAAATTTGAACATAATTGTCAAACTGTATTAACAGTGTTAAAAAATAAGTATTTTGATAACACCACCATACATTTTCTCAATGTATAATTTCACGTATTTCTCAGTAAGTCATGTAACAGGAATAGGTTATGATTTTTAAGAGTGATGAAATAATTATCAATATTTTTGATAACTGTCCCAAATTTATTTAATCACTTCAGGACTATGAAACATTTATCTGGAATATATAGTTTTTATTCAAGCAGCTCAACTGTAACTGTGTAACAAGAAGGTATTTTACAACAGTAAATATGTCCTGAATAATATCCTAACCACCCATTTTTACATGTTTTTCTTCTTTTCTTGAAGCATAGAGATAGTCCTGAAAACAATCCAAATACTCCATTTGAGTTCACACCTGAAAACCTAAAGGTATGCAGACAAAAAGAAATTTCAATACACAGACTTTCTCTTTAGAGCAGTACTGATTTGTTTTCCTCCTTTCTCTTTAACAAGCGAATAGAAGCGATCATAAACAACTACCCAGAGGGACACAAGTCTGCAGCTGTCATGGCAGTGCTGGATTTGGCCCAAAGACAGCATGGATGGCTGCCCATATCAGCTATGAACAAGGTATTTAGTACTTCATGATCTTTCAAGCATAATTTTATTGTTTTCTTTCAATATCTTACTAGAGTATTAACATTAATTAAGGAAAGCTTACTAACATAGGAATTTACATGTGGCACAGAATTGTGAGAATCCTCTATGAGACTACATTTTTTAAAATAAAAGGGAAAACTAATGCAGAAAACTCAGGGCTCTGTTTATGTATTAGCCCATTGCTAGAAACCAAAAATCAAAGAATCAAAAATTAGATAAAGCCTATTCAGATAGGCTCTTCTCCCAGAATGATTCTAGAATTAGGAACAGAAACTTGACTTTGTTCACTGCTGAATGTGGGGAAAGAAAAAAGGTAGTATCAGTGGAGTTTTCTTCCTCCCAGATTAATGGCATTTCACACATTGCCTGGATTATACTTAATCTCTGGGTCTGTAAGGACTCTGCAGAGCAGTGTTAGTGTAGTAGATGTCAGGAGTATTGGGTAACACCTCACAGCAAGTGCCCAGAAGACTTGTCAGGTTAATTATTAAAATTGTTTCAGAATAACCACGTAAACAACTACACTGCTCCGAAGTAAGAGGCTGCATGACGGTAATGAAATACCAAGAAATAAAATAATCTGGTTTATATTCATGTGAATAAATCTGTTGTACTTTGTGTTACCATCTGGCATATCATCAATTTTAAAGTGTAAAGTTTTAAAGTTAGTGTAAGGTGAGGACTGAGAGCATTAGAGAAATGACTGAAGGCAGTAAATGAGCATTTAAAGGCAGCTTACATCTGCTACAGTTTCTACAGCATAACATAAAGCCTCAAAGCTCCATTAACGCTGGCAGTGTATATTTGTTCATTTATGTTTCAAATGATCTTAAGGCTTTTAAGTGAACAGATATTTTCCATGATTTGTTACTTGCCTGCTAGAGAAACTGGAACATAAAACAGTTTCAGTATTGAAACAAGAGCTGGTTCTCAACTTGAGCAGTTTGCCAGGGTTCCAGGTCAATGAGATCAGGGATACTTGTACTAGAACTGGCTCCATGGAGATCATGCTTCACTCCCTACTTACGAGCTGTGACAACCATCTGCAGAACCTGAGGGAGACCTGCTCTATATTAATTACATAAGCACAGTACCATCTTACAAGTATTCCTTACCAAAAGGCTTCCATGGATTAGTGTGGGCAGGCTCATACAGGTTTGTTCATTCACACAGCCAACTGCAGTGTGAGCTGGAGGCTGACAAGGAAAGCCCAAACCCAGCTGACTTCTCACATCCCCTTGTGTCGGGCAAGAGATGCTGGACGGGAGCTGATTTGAGCTCCTTGCTGTGCTGATCGTGGCTTAGTGGAATTTGTGCTTGAGCAGGGTGATGCCAGTCAGAGAACTCAGGTGTCTGGTCCTGGCACTTGGAATACGTTTGTGCTTTGATATCCACCCCGACCCTCTTACTTGTTACTGCAAACAGCACAGGTGACTTCACTGAAGTAGTTTGCTAAATGCCTTTACTGCTGCCCTCTGAGAATTCAGTATAGCATGTTTTTCCCCTGTCACAGGTTGCTGAAGTTTTAGACATGCCTCCCATGAGAGTCTATGAAGTAGCAACCTTTTACACCATGTACAATCGCAAACCTGTTGGGAAATACCACATTCAGGTCTGCACCACCACGCCGTGCATGCTGCGAGACTCTGACAGCATTTTAGAAGCCATTAAGAAGAAACTTGGTAAGACACAAATTTGTAATATACTTTTTGTAAGTTTTTTACTTTTGTTTAATTATACTTAAGTAAAATTCTCCATATAGTGGAAGAAAAAACTGGCCTTGTTAAACTTCGTAAGGTTCACATGGGGCCACCTCTTTAGCCTGTTGAGGTCCCTCTGGATGCTAACATGACGTTAACATAATTTACGAACTCTCCGTGGGAAAAGTCAGTTGAGAATGGTGCATCATGGGATGTAAGGAGTACTCAGGGGTTTTGTGTGTGGGTTAGGGTTTCTTTCCTTTTTGGGTGGTTATGGGGAGAAGAGAGGGTAAGATCAGCAACTAACAATTCTTCCCCTTCTATGAAAAGGTGTGTTAGTTTTTTCTAAGAACCAGTGATGAGCTGCAGAACAGCTGCCTATTATCTGTCATTTACTATACTCTGTTGTCTGAAAAAAAGGCATATTTAGATGAAATGTTACTGCATAGATAGCTTAATTTCAGCATTCTTCCTTCCATGGAGTATTTTGTAGTGATCAGACTCTGAGATGTTACTTGGACTAACTCGCCTCTGGGCAAGGTCCACATCTCTAGCAGTAGAACAGTAACATGCCATGGATGCTAATAATGTGTATAGTTCAGTCAATCATCTTTGTGTATAAACTTGCAAGTTGTTTATGAATTTGTAGCTAACAGTTCTTGGATGTTGGTTAATTTTGGAATATTCAACGCTGTATATTAATGCTTTTCCTATCAGCACATAAGCTATGTCTCCCTATTTTTTCCATTTTATTGTATTGATTACTAAAAGTGTTATTGAGTAGATCTGTTGTGTTTCTTAGAATTGTCATTTCATTCTTACTTTTCAATGAATCATACCTGTAAACAAGGTCTCAAAAATTTATCTGAAAATTGACTTAATGGTTTATTAGAAACTTCTGTTTAATGGAAACATTTTGGACTCATTTAAGGGCATTTAATTTTGTAAATGCTTTTAAGGCCAAAATACAAGTAATGCAATGTATGGAGTACTTAGATTCATGCTTTATGACTGTTGTACATAAACATTGCTGAGCCTAATTAATTTATTGATTTAGGTATTAAAGTTGGGGAAACAACACCTGATAAGCTCTTCACGCTGATAGAAGTGGAATGTTTAGGTGCTTGTGTGAACGCACCGATGGTACAAATAAATGACAATTACTACGTAAGTACTACATCCCCTTTTAAAAGATTAAATTTCTTTGCTGGCTTACCTGTATTTTCCAGTTGTTCCAGATTGTGAAGTCGTGGTCAGTTTTCTAATTCCCACTGGCTGGAACAATTCATTACGTACCACATCTTTTAGTTTCTTGACCTCTTGCTAGAACACTTCATTTGTATCAGGTGTATCAGTGTATTTTATACAAGAGGAATGAAACATTTTTGTGATTGTGGTCTGCCTGTAAATTTGGAATTTTTAAATATGTGATAAGCTTTGGAAAGCCCTTCAAAGCAGTCTGTTGGAAAGTATGGACTAACTTAAGAAGCATTGTCTTGAACTATACCCAAAATGTTTTTGTTGCAGCTGACACCATTCTGCAGTATATGTCATGTCATGGCATGTGTGTAGTGGGTAGGCAGAGATCCATCTCCCTAATACCAGGAAGCTGAAAACACAAACCCTTGGCCTGCATCAATATTGTTTTAACATAATTTCTGTAACTACACATGAAGCAAAGTCTCAACATTAAAATGACAGTAGACTTTTAAATTTTCCTCATTCTTTAAGCCACTATGTGTGTTAATGGATAGGATCAAAATTACCTGCGCTAGGGTTACATTGATCTGATAAATTTTAAGTGCTGCATTTAGCATAACTGATGACTCTCTCAGTTTTTTCAGTAATTTTTTTTTACAGGAAGATTTGACACCCAAAGATATTGAAAACATAATTGATGAGCTAAAGGCTGGCAAAGTTCCCAAACCAGGCCCAAGGTATGCTATATTTATAATAAGCTATAAAATATAATTGCCTGTATTTATAAATTATGTGTATTGTACTGGTCACCTACATGAAGGGTGTTTCTTCTGAGAAACTTGTTCAGTTATCTGAGTTCACAGCTTACAGCTAAAAAGCATTAAATAATTTATTGAACATAAGTGCATGCAAAGCCAAAACAAACTGGAAAGAACTGAGAATTTGCATGTTCTTAATGACTGACCAGAGGAGCACGAAATGTGAAAACATGAATTCTGATTTGTTTTAATAGGTGAATGATATCACCTGTTGGAATTTCTGTCTAGATCATTTAAACCAAGAAATTCCTGTTGGTTGGTTTGTTGGTTGTGTTGTTTTTTTCAGATTTCTGACAAAACCCGAAGATTGTAAGTTAGTGAGAGGGTTGTTATTGCATAACTTTTCTTATCTGTTATTTCCCACTGTTCTTTGTTAGCCCACCCAAGTTTGTGTCAATGGGGAAATTAATTTGACTTGGGTGTTGCCTCTTCCTATTGTTTCTATAAAGATGTTTTGAATACAAGAACAATAATCTTAAAACAGTTACAGTTTCAAAGAAACACAGGGAAGCATCTATAACAAAACTATGATCGATAAAATTTGATGCTGCCTGGCCAACCTGGAAATGAATATAAAAGAAAACAAGTGGTCCTACCTTGCAGTTCAGTTACGAAATTGTCACTACCTGAATTTGGAATCCTTTCTCTTTAACAGCTACATCACACTTTTTCTGAAGGTTGAATGGGAAGAACAAAAAAGAAAGAGTGGCTTTAGCCTTAAGTCAGATATGTGACTGCCTTCTAACCAACAATTAAACAGCATCTGAGGTTTTAGCAATACCAACAATGAATAAACTGCTTTCATTTTTCAGGAGTGGACGTTTTTCTTGTGAGCCAGCTGGTGGCCTTACTTCCCTGACTGAACCACCCAAAGGACCAGGTTTTGGAGTTCGAGATGACCTCTAAGGATTTTTTTTAATATATGAACTGTTTGAAAAGAATAAAGTATCTTCAGTCTCAGTAAAATTATGTACATTGTAATGTTTTGGTTTAAAAAAAATGTAACAGCAATTAGAATATCTGACTTACTGTGGTTTTAACTACAGACCAGTTTAATCATAATTTCAGATTTTAAGAAAAGTGGTTCTTGTAGACTGTGTAAAGTGACTGCCTGAAAATCCACTTATGGTCAACGAGAGATGAAAAGTTGCGTCTTTCAATCTGTCATTGAAAATTCTTTCAGCTTTTTCTAAAGCTCTTTGAAGAAGTGATAAAACTCACTAAATTACACAAATGCACAAGGAACCAAATTGAAAGGAGATTATCAGACAAAACTTCATCATATTACTTTTATTGGCAACTTATAAACAAACAAACACAAACAAGAAAGGTTATCTGAGCTGTGCTTTGTAAAAAATCTCATAGGTTCAGCTAGAAGTGCTTCTTATTAAGCTTAATTCTTCTTAGTATCATTCTGTAATCAGGAAAAATGTAAAGCCCCAAAGAGCAGTAGTATTCTAATAAAAGAACTAATAGCAACAAAAAACAGCTAACTTCCTATGCAAGTTTATGTAGTACAGACAAGGTATGGAGTTGGGGGAAGACAGAATGTATCACAACAGTTCAACATGCGCCTAAGGGTAGTAATATCTGACACTGGATCTTTGATTCACAGATCCTTCTTTGACCTTATTACTGTGTACTAGCTACTTTCAAGAACAATCTGTGTGAAACTGAGGAATTTCTTTCAATGTAAAAATGTTGAAGATAAGTTTTGAAAAAACTGACTGCATACTGACACTTAATACCTATGCTTATAAAACTGGGCAAATGCTATACCTATACAGACATACATTTCCATGTAAATTAGGAAATGTGGACACATCAGTCCCCTGAGACCACATTGTGTCTGTCTCTTCTAAAATCTGCCATGGAACTTATATTTGTATTACAGCTGATGAGACAGATGAAGCTTTTACTGTATCATTTATTAGTTTGTTTTAATAGTCTGATTAATAGTACTTCACCAAACTGTTCTCGCTCTTCGGAGTTAAATTCTGTTTTTACAGATTACCTGCATAATGGCTATCTCACGTGGTCTGTTTATGCACCACCATTATGTCAGTAGGCTCTGTGAAGTTCCTTCACATGCTGTTCAAAAAGCAGTATTACTGTTGGTAGTTCTGGGAACATAATATATCTGTAAATCATTTGTATGAGAAATTTTCTCTTCCATATTACTGTATTTATAAAATGAAACTACTGAATTGCATACAAACAGAAAAGAAAATTCAATAAATAAATACAACTCCTGAGTGAAGCAGTTTCCAAACAAGCATGAAAAAAAAATCTTGCATAGAAGTAGCACAGAACATAGTGCACAGGAGAAAATAGTACATGGACTGAAATCTTATCTGTCATTTAAAGTTTCTGAATGCTCTTCTGAAAGGTCACTCCATGTTTGTAATAGCCTCAGGCCGTGTAGCAGGCCAGGCATCAGGCACTATGTGGCACTTCTCTAGAGACATGAAATGAGGCAGATGGCATCTCACATCTTGATGCAAAGACAGACTCATTTTAGTATCCCAGTCTGACTACGCTGACTTCCATTTTAACAATGAAACAGTATTCTAGTTCTTACAGCCTTACCTTATTCTAACCTTTGAAGTAGATGTTGAATACAACTGAGGATGTTGCATGCATTGTGGAACTATGCTGTGCTGCAGTTATTCATGGTTTTGTATGTAACAGTGAAATCCTATGGGTTTGCATAATCATGTTAAAGGGAAACAAAGTTTTGGACCTGCCAAGCTTGAAACTTACAACTATACAAAAACAAAGCTCTAGAAAGCCAGACTCCACCCATTTTTAAAGCCAGACAGAATTTCTGTCCCCCTTTTCTCCCCAATTTATTCCATCTGCACATGACAATCTCTATGTCAATCTCATGAGCAGAACATGGACTTCCACAGTTCTCATATTGTGGAGATTGTTAGTGATGTTCCAGAGACAAGCTGTCAGTCATTCTGATGCAATATGTGAGAATCTGCCAATCACTTGACTAGAACAGGATAATTTACGTTATCCGTACTGAATGGTAGAAACCTGATACATCACTCTTTAAACTGAGTATTGGAGGGCAGCTACAGGACTGTGAAATGATTGTAGAGAAATAAGAAAATAACTATTACTGTTCTCTCTCATCCTACCCACTTCATTCATCAATTATATGAGGTTTTATGGTCCTGGTTTCTCCTCAAAAAAGTCTGGGCAATCATCATATTAAATGGTTAAAAAAATTCACATCTTGCGTTATTTCAGGTTTTGTTGAAATCTGAACATTTCAAACATCTCAAATAGAAATACATATTCTGCATTATTTGTTACATGTAGCTGTTTACTATACACAATAAATTATTTTCATTATTTTCACAATGGCAACTTACGCAGGATTGTGATGAGAATTAACAAGGTGATCATTATGAAAGAGTTCCAGAATAGTGCAAGAATTGAAACATCAAAGTTTTCTTTTCTGTTTTTGAATAGCTGTAGATAATACCTTGTGCTTGCTTTTACTAGTAGTAAAAAAAAGTGTATTTTACTAGTAGTAGGGCATTTTTGGTAACAAATACTAACAGGACATAATTTTCATTATCCCCAATAGCAGAGGGTCACTAATACTAATTCTAGGCAGTAGCACTAACCTGTCAAATAATTACACACTTGCAATTCTACAGTTTCAATCGAGTGGTTAATATCCTGGATTGTAAGAGTACTGGGTGGTGAGTTAAGCCAAAAATGAGTCAACTACAGCACCAGTCAACACATTCCTGAAACTGGTACTGCAGCACCAACAGAACTGATTCTGTGTTTTCAGTGGTCTTGTTTGCCTGTCCTTGAATGAGGGAAAAATTAAAGAACTCACATACTATATTAATTCTCTAAAAGTGGAAGATAAAGAAGTAAAAGAAACTGGGCAAGAAAAAAATACTACCTTGAGAAGGTTTTAAAATGGGTAGTCGTGAGAGAGGAAATGTGATTAAGGACACAGAAGCACAAGACACCAGAAGAATCCACTGGACTCCAAGAGTGGGAGGTGATGGTTCTTTCTTTTGGTGAAGACAGAAGGAAATGTGGAGTAATAGGAAATTCTAGATATCCAATGATGTGTGTGACATTGGATAACAGAAAGGATTCCCAAGACCACCACACACTGCTAGAAAAATGTTATCTGGAACAGTGTTCTGTCATTAAATAGGAAGAAGCAGTGAAATTCCACTCCACCTGTACAGGATGTTTGCTGGCCCCATGGGCTGACCTTACAGTTACCTCCTAGAGGCCAGTGCACACGCTTTCACCTCGGTGGCATCCTCTAAGTTCTTATGCCAGATCTTTGTACTGCAGCCTGAAATTTTCAGTCTTTCGGTTACTAGACTGAATTGAGCAATGACACAGTTCAACCAGGTGCTAGACCTGTTTGTCTTAAGACCAACAGTTCACAGGGCTGGTGACACAGGATGTTCCCCTGGGGAGGACAAATCAAGGGAAGTCCTATGCACACCAACACCGTGCAGCTACAAAAGCATCTTGCAGCTGTGCTAATGTAAAAGGGAGGGGCTGCTGGAAACAAGGGCAAGAAACGAATGTAGGGGTAGCAACTAGCAGTCAACTGACTGATGCTTTTCCTTAGTCCAAACAGTAGTTGTTACTAAAGGCTTAAGGAACAGTATTTTTTCCAGTTACTGATAGATATTATCATCAGATCTTAACATCTGCTGCTGCAGATACTGTTCTCTGTTACCTCAGCTGCTGATTGTGAACACCTAACACCAAATTCCTGGAACTCCACACTGTTCATGCACAAAGATCAAAATGCAGCATCACAGTGCAGGCCACATCAGCAGTCCGTCGTGTTTTACAGTGTGGATCCCTGTATAATACCATGAGAAGAAAAATAATTCTGCCTTTGGAAACTGCTCTTACTCCACTTATGCTGACATTCCATAGGCTGCTATTCAATGAGTTTGCCACTGCTAGAGATAGCCTCTGCCATCAATTGAACACAAAATATGAAGGCAACTCCCTTTGTTACATGGTCACTCACACTGTGCTGTTCCCGGCCACCAGACAGTATCCACTGTACACTAACAGAATCAAATGAAACAACACAAATTTACAACACAAATTATATGTACCAGCATTTATACAGAAAGGTTGTGAAAGCAAACTGAGAAAAGTTTGTCTGAACAGTAAGCCGTGGAGCATGGGAATAGGAAGGATTTTTGATGCCATCCTCTATCCATGCTAGTACATCATAGATGAGGATCAGAATATACAGCAAGTCCACGCAGTAGGTGGCCTCAATCAAAGTAATCTTTTATTTCTGAAAAAAAATCACTTTTCCGATGAATACGAACTATTAAGGATTTTCTACCCAGTAATAGACTAAAGCTATCCAGCAGCAGAGTGACCACGGCAATTATGACTATGCTAAAGGGCTTTGTTTAGCTGCCGTGTCAAAATGCACCCGGCAGCCCTTCAACACCTCCCGGAAGTGATCTGGAGAGCATTAATCGAAAACCCACGAGTACGGTACCAGTGTTCCTTAAGTCCTACCACATACTACTATTGTTACACGCAGATACAGAACCTTTCACGAGTGCAGATGAATGACCCCTTTCCAAGGCTGCAACTAGGGCTACATCATCAGTCAATTCCGTAACCCCTTAGATGTCTTTATATGACGTCTGGCTCACTCGTGCAAGCAGGGCACTCCTAAAACCCAGCTCGGAAACCCAGAGATTGTTTTGTCCTGCAGCGGCGGGCGGATAGGAATTGTGTTGCAAGCAGGGCACTCGTAAAACCCAGTTCGGAAACCCAGAGATTGTTTTGTCCTGCAGCGGCGGGCGGATGGGAATTGTGTCAGCGTGGGGGGAGAAGAGGGGAAGCAGCACGGACCAGACCCCCAGGCACGGCGGGATTTGCATCCCACAGCCTTTCGCGAAAGCGAACGGCCACCCCGGCCTCTCCGGCACCGCGCCACACGCACCTGCGTCCGGGGGCTTCTCCTAAAGACTGCGGGGCCTTTAGCAGCGACCCCTCCGTACCCGCTAGCGCCCAGCGCTGGTATGGAAGAGGATGGGATGGAACGGGATGGGCTGCACCTGCCGCGCACGCGCACTACACCGGACAGTTAAAACTCACTGCGCCATCACCGCCGGAAAAACCCCTCCCCGGGGAGGGGGCGGCAGCGGCAGCACAGGACGAGGCAAAGCGGGGCGCGCTGCTGGCTGTAGGTCGGCTCCCGTCTCGCGGCAGGGACCGGAAAAGCTCTCGTCCTCCACCTCGCCCCGTGACCAGCCGGGGCCGCCGCCGCCATTTCCAGAAGGTTCCAGCGGCCTCAGCCCAAGAGGATGCGCGGCTATCCCCAGCAACCCCCCTCGCGCATGCGCAGTGCTCGCGCCCTATTCCCCGTCCTAGCCCCGTCAGTCCGTCGCATCCCGGGAGCCCGTTATTTCCCGTCACCCTACGGGCGTCCGCGCCCGTCTCCTTCAGGATGGGGACAGCACTGGGAATGGAGAGAAGAGGTGCGCTGCCTACCCCGCCCCGAGCGCTCTGTCGTTGGCAGCGGCACCGCTCGCCCGCGTCCCGAGCCCTGCGCGAGGCCCACGTGGGCGGTGGGCGGCCAATGGGAGCGCCGCTGGGAGGGGGGCGGGGGGAGCCGAGCGGCGACGCGGGGTGTGAGGAAAGGAGGGAGGGAGAGAGGGAAGGAGAGGGAGAGAGAGAAGGAAGGAAGGAAGGAGGGAGGGAGTGAGGGAAAGAAGGAAGGAAAGAAAGAAAGAAAGAAAGAAGAAGGGCGGGCGGGGTGTTTGCAATCCCCGGCAGCCCCAGCGCCCGGAGCCGCGGCTGAGCCTCAGCCTCTGGGCACTGCGGGCGGCACTCGCTGCTCTGCCCGATTCCCCGTGGCCGCGCCGTCTACAGACACAGGAGCAAAAGGAGGAGGAGGACGCGTCCTGCTGCCGCGCTCCCGGGAGAAGGTAAGGACTGGAGCGCACCTTCCCGGAGCGCGGCGGGGACCCCCGGCCCCACCCGGTACCCGCGGGGTGCCGCCCCCTTGCCCCTGAGCCCGGGGAGTGCTCACCCGGTGCCCTCCTCGGCGGTGTCACCGCTGCCGCTGTGTCCCCCCGGGCAGCGGGCACCGCGCCTCCCGCCCGGCTCCGTCCGGCCGCGCTGTCAGCCCGTCAGCGCCGCGGCGGGAGCCATGGCCGCCGCTGTCAC
>VWZS01009934.1:2532985-2593331 GCA_013397075.1 Rhabdornis inornatus
GGCCCGCCGAGCCTGGCTCCTGCCCCGCCGCCCGGTGTGAGGGGCCCGCCGCCTACGGGAGGTTCCCGCGGGAGGCCGGGCTGGGAATGCGTGGGGAAGGTGTGGAGGCAGCACGGGCGAGCGGCGCGCGGGTGCCGAGCGCGGCATGGCAGTGCACACACACAGGGCACACATAGCACACAGACACACGCACATAACACACACGCCCCGCCTCCGTGTCGGGAATTTCGGCTGCTCCCTGCAGCCTCGGGAGTTGCTCCGCCGTTGCCGGCCCCGCCGAGGCTGCCTGGCTGCTCGTCAGGAGAACGCGTTCCCTGCCAGCGCCAGGCAGCCGCCGATGTGGATGGAGCGCGGCAACTCGCGCTGCACAGGTGACAGCAGGCAACAAAGGAAGGGCAGGGAATGAGAGGATGCCAGGCTCATTTGCTCAGTTCTTCATTCTAGTTCCTGTCAGACTCTCGAGGTACCATTGATGATGTTCAGTCTTGTTTGGTTGGGGGTTTTTTGTTTTTTTGTTTTGCTGGAGGGTTTTTTTGTTTTTTTTTTTGTTTGTTTGGGGTTTTTTTTTGTCTTTTTTCCCCCTAAAGACTGTGTATGCGATAAGAAATTAAAGGATTTTTTTCTTTAAACTCCCGAATAAAATAAATACTTTGCAGAATCACAAAATCAGTTAGGTTATAAAAGACCTCTGAGGTCGTTGAGTCCAACCTGTGACCAAATACTATCGTGTCAAGTAGATTGTGGCACTAAATGCCATGTCCTGTCTTTCCTTAAACACCTTCAGGGACGTTGATTCCTAAGCAGCACATTCCAATATCAGTATTATTATTTAATATCAGTATTATTAGCTAGACCTTCTGTGGAAATTGCCTGGACACTGTTGCTGTGTTCCATGCCTTTCTTCTGCAGCCCCTGTGATATGGAAAAAAGGGAATCTTATGCTTCTGAATTACAAGGTAAATCATGGGAACAAACAAATCTTTAATGGGGAGAAGTGAGTGGTGATACTTATAGGAGCAAAAAGCTATTGGACAGATGTGGAGCAGTCCAAATGTACTTATGTTCCAGGAAAAAATTGTCTGATCTTGGAATGCTAGGAAAGGGTGAGATCATGATGTCTATAAGAAATCATTAATGCTTATTAAAATAATTGTTTATTGACAAGCCATGATTTGGAGGTTGAGGGCACTTCCTTCCCTCTGACTTTGAAACAGCAAGGATGTGGGTGTTTTTCAATATACAAGTTGATGGCAGCTTGGTTGTTCTCAAGTCTTGGTTGCTGTAGGTAGGGGACATGGTGAGCTGCTGTGCAGGTGCTGTGTAGCTGCAAGGAACCTGTGCTTTCTTTCCATCTTCTGCTGTAATCCTTTGCTATAGTTCGCTGGGTAGAAGTCCCCCGAGCAACAGATCTTCAGCGTTATCTGGATGTCAAGGAATTTCAGCTGTTATTATTTGAAGTTTGTGCAGCTATTGGGTGTCTCTTGCTTTTCTTCATTCTTTGAGATGGAAATTCAGACCTCCTTGTGACTTGATCAGCTGGGCACCTTAATCTCACCCTCTGTGAATTCGGTAGGTTTCTGTGCAAGCTTGAGAAACGGTCTGTTCCAATAAAACTGTGGGGTTTGAGGTACAGCAGAATATTTCTTTGGGAAGATAATGGTGAAACCATTGACTGTGTCTTTTTACACTCCACCTCACCCCTTAATAGTGCTACTTTTCTGTGTGCGTTGTGCAAGCTAAAATGTCAAGGAGTAACAATGTTTTTCTTGGCACCCAGAGGACCATGATGGCTTTCTTGTGGCAATGTCAGTTTTTCAGTGTGGTGAGTCCCTTTTCCTATTTCCTGGCTTTTCTGTAGCAATCACTGAGTGCGGGCAGTTGATCAGAGTCTTTGATTCTTTCACAAAGATGATAACTCAGTCTTTCAAATATAAATATTTCTGCCTTTCTGTTGCCATCTCTTTGTGTGTTCTTCTCCCACCCAGAGGATTATTCAAAATCATTTGTGAACTCAGAATACTACAGACATTAAAGCTTAGGACACATGTTGTGTAAGAAAGCAAGTGCCATGCCACAAACTGAAGTCTGTGTGCAGTTTCTTCCAACAGACTTGCACAATAGGTGACTTCTTAGAGGAAAGAGCCTTTTAATAAGCAGGCTAAATGAATGCTTATGTGAAGCTTCTGTGTTTGCTTGGCATTAGTTGCAGAAGGTGCTGCTATGTTGCCACTTAACCATATGATTAAAAGCATACACTGAAAGCTGAATATCTATGTTTATAAATCAGTGGTAACCAGTCATTCTCAAAAAGCAGTTTCTTTGCACGCATAGATGTCTGTCTGAATTGCTAGAAACTCCATAAGCTGTTGCAGCTTTAACTTTAGTAGGTGGAAGGTCCTGGATATCCTTTTTAGTGGAAGCACAGACACCTAGAAATGACTGAGTTAGAACTTCTTCTTCAGTATTGGGCATACAGATCGGAAAACAAATTGTATTTGTTGAACTGATTGACCATGCTTAGACAATCTCAGGCCGATGAAATTGGCTGAGAGTCTAGTGCAGTTGGTCTTCTTTAAAACTGGAAAAAACTATTGATAACAAAATATGTAATGATTAACCTGCTACCACACTGTTAATATAAACACTCAGAACAACCTACTTTTAACATTTTTTTTGATCTTATTTACAAAGCGATGGGCTGGGCATGACTGTTTCATGTTTCTTCTTTTCCGTGTTCTATTGCAGATGGAGTATTATAAATGTTGATTGGTCATTTGGTCTCTAAATCAAGCTATTTTTTAACTACATCATTAGACTCTACTTAGACTCCAGTGACAGATGGTATGAAATAAATATTAGCACAAGCTCAGTCTTGCATTTTGTGTTATTACACTGAATGATTTTATTAACAGAATAACAGAAGTCAGAGCTCTGCTGACATCTTTAGTTTTTTTTCTTGTCAGTTCATTATTATTCCAGAACCTAGAAAAGTCTTAAAAATTCTTCTGTAAGCTTATGGAGGTAGTTAAGGACCCTTATTGCCACCTTGCTTAAAGGCTAAATATTCATGTAGAGACATGAAGCCCTTGAGAGTATGACTTTGCCTTAGCTTATTTTAGATTATTTCCCTGGATCTGATGAAGCATCCTTATGTCTGCTGCAACTGCTTTTGTCTTTTGCAAGCAACAAATGAATAAATGGTCCTCAGTTTCATGGCTTCTACACAGAATGCTCTAGGTTGTGATAATGTCACAAGAGGATTGATTTTACACTGGTTTATGTTAAGAAAAGCCATTAGCAATATTAGAGACAGAATTAGGGGCTATATTAGAGGAAAAAACTAAAAATGCACTCTAAGAAGGAAAACTTTATATATTTTCTGCTCTAGTCCTGTCACCTGCCTTCAACCCATGAGTAGCTTGCTGGAGTTAGAGAGTAGTGGAACAGCTCTTTCCTTGCATTATGTCATATGTTCACGAGACTAGAAAGCATCAGAGGTGGAAAGCACTTCTTCCCCTCCTCTCTGGGCTTCAGAATGTGTTCAGTGCAACAAACCCCAAATAACTCTTAGACATTTCCAATTGTTCTGTCGTAGATCTTTAGAAGTTCCATTGTTTGATGACAGCAGAAATGAGCTTGTGTATAAAGACATTTCCTATGGTTTCCCTTCTCTTTCCAACCCTTTTGCATTACTTCTGTTAAAGAGGTGTCTGGCTTTTAAATCTTTCAGGCTCTGTTGGCCAGGTAACTGTCTTAGCTGGTTTGTGGAAATGTCTTCCTCTTGTTTGCTTCCTTCAATATTCTGTGTAACAAACAACTGACTGAGAGAAATCAACTTTCTGTGGTGCTCTGTACTCTTCAGCAACCTGCTAATCTGGATTCTTACTACTGGTTTAATAATGAAGGGAAAATGGGCCTTTCATTTAGTGTTACTTTCTTTCATATGTGGGTAATGCTAATCTATTAATCTTTTGACTTCAAGAAGAAGCATGTGTTTTGACACCTGTTTTACCTTTTTAAAGCAAATAAAAAAAATAATCCTGTTTTTTGTCTTGAAAATAACTGGTTGTTTGCTTTCCAGTTCCTTCTATTCTCCAGATGACACAGTAAAACTTCAATGGAAGTTAACTGCAGTATTCACTGTAGTTTTACAGCCCTAAATAGTTATACTTGTCTTCAAACAGTGTTCTGCTTGTTCTCTGTTTCCTCTCCATCTGTTCCCTCGCTATCTCTTTTCCCCCGAAGAAAGATTATTTCTGTAGGAGCTGACAGATGATTTTGTTGTTATTTTTGTGAGATTTGGTGTTGGCCAAGAGGTGGCAATAAAGCCTGTTGAATATGTTGCATGTCTTCACAATTTAACCTGGACAGAAACCTCTGTTATCCAGCTGGTAACCCATGAGTAAGCCAAGATTGCTTTCTGTCCTGCACCTACTGCTTTAGATTGTTCTTATGAATGGTAGCACTCCAGCTACCTGCTTTACCTGTCCTGAATCCTGCTATAGCTGAAGGACTGCGTGTAGGTGTTGGCAGTTCATCTGTTCTTAGCCTGTGAAGGACCTTTGTGTGTGTTTTAAGTAATGTTCTTTCTGGCAGTGCTGCAGATAAGTTGTGGGTATCACTAGCTTATGAAGATTTAAACAGAAATTACTGAGGTTCTAGTAATAACATTAAGCTATGAAATCTAATGTCCTGGAGATCTGTAGGTTTCCGGAGAGAAAGTAGATTCCTGTGGCAGGAGTTGAAAATCGTTTGGCAGTAGGTTTGCTTATCTTATGTTTGTCAAAGTACTGATAAGAAGGCTTTTAAGTTTTGTTCTGGTAGATTCTGCATATGTAATAGTCTTTCTTAATTGAAAAATATTTATTTAGCTACATCTTTAAGTACTAACCAGCAGATCAAACCTGACGTTTACAACTCCGTTTCTCCAAGCAGTTTAAAGAGTGTATCATATTAAGCTAAACTGTGCAGGTGTTTCCTTTGAACCCATAGCTCATCCTAAAAAAGACTCAAGAGGAAGCACCTGTGAACTTTCAAGTTTATAGACTTGTAGATTAAAAGGCAGGACTAATGGATTTTGCAATAAGTGCCTTTGGGCTCCTAAGAGCCAGAGTTCTTGGGCTGGCATATTCTTTCATTTCCCTGAAATAGCATTCCTCTTTGTAGAATCGATGATCTCCTTTCTTTTGAGAGACTATTGAGAATAAAGGGTGATCCCTTTAGGCACTCCAGAGACTCATCTGTGTCTGATTCTAAGAGATGAGGTTGTTTTTCCATGTAAATGCTTATTTTGACACCTAGGTCTTTCCCTCAGTAGGAATATGATGTTTGCATTCTACACAGTTGTCTTGATATGGTTGGAGTTTGACACTCATACTCACAAGATGCACCGGTTCTTCTGGCCACCTATGTGAGGATTTGTTAGAATAAATGCAGTCCTGAGTACATAGCAGAAGTTTCAGGAGAGTGTTGAAGACACAAACCTTGTCCTATGCTGAACGTGTCAGCAGGAGGAGAGAACAACCTGTAGCAGTCATGCTGCTGAGGTAAAGAACATCTGCATTTCTGGTTCATGGGACAGAATCACAGACTTCATGGGACAGAAGGCCCCTCTGACCCCCCATCTGACCCTGTCATCTAGTCCCTCCCAGGCTCCCTGGAGGCTCAGCTAGAGCAGTGTGCTTATGGTCATGGCCAGTTGAACCTGGAATTTGGCCCAACAGTGCAAGTAAAATATTATGTTCTAATTTTAGTTAGTTTGTTGGGATTCTTTGCTGAACTTATTGTTGAAGGCTTGATAAACTGTCAAACTTTTTTCTCATTCAAATATGTAATAAACTTTTTTTTTTCAGCTGTTGTAGTTAATGTGCTTTTCCTGACTAATTTAATTTTAATAGTCAAAGGATGCATTCTTCTTGTACTGCCTCTGTGTGGTAGTCTTGTAAAGCTGTGGTACATTCTACCAAGTTCTGCTGTACAGATTCTTAATTAAGTAATTTTTTAAAAATTACTTAAATTACTAGTTAGCTGTCTGCCTAAGTAAGATTTCTTTGCACTTCATTTTGCCTGTTAAAAATGCAGTTTCTGCTATTTCTTTTTAATGAGAGACAAATCCGTCTATGTCTTCTGTACGTTACTTGTGCTATAACTTAATGGAAAAAGTCTCTTCCGGTGCTTGACTCTGAGTAAGCTTGTGAGTGAGAAACTGAAAGTGAAACAATCGTATTTTCTGTTGCCGCAGGAGAAATAAAAATGTAGCTGAAGTATAATTAGCAATAAGAGAATTTATTCAGAAATTATTATTTGAATATTGAGACCATCTGCAAAGGGACTTAGTCCTTTTTTTTTGATTCTTTGGAATTCTTTAAAGAAAAACAATTATTTATTCAAGCCGTTCTGTTTGTACTGGTTCTTTCTGTTTGTTTCTTTCCAGTGATTCCTTGCAGAGCAGCCAGGCTGTGTAAGAACAATAATGCTAGTATCCTCCTTGAAAAGGCAAAGGGTTAATCTGAGAATAGAGAAATGCACTTGAGAATAATACAATACTGGCAAGTGTTCTTCAGATTCATCTTGAATTCTGGCACCGGTAGAGTTCCTTACTGGCCCACATGAAGGAATGCTGTAGAAATAATATAAGTGGTTCAGAAGGAACGATGCCACCTGTCACTATGTGGGAGCCACTCCTGCTACACTGAAATTAGGGTTGATGTCTGACTTCTGAAAAAAAGATTTGTCACCATTCTGGGAGCGGCAGTGCTTTTTTTTGTTTGTTTCTGTTTGCTGATAATGCCAGGAGATTACCAGAGATAACCCTATTTCTAAATATTCATTTCTTATATCTTATCCTTCCTATGTTGTGGTAGAGAATGTATATCTATATACATAAAGAGAAGCTTCAACACAAGTCTCTCAGAATCAGGGAGGAGTTTCTGCTTTTAAATAATTCCTAACTATTCTTTAATGAAAATATCATCTGGTTTATGTTATGCAAGTTCCACAAACTTGCAGCTTTTGTACTTTAAGCTGTTCAGTTTAAAATAGTGCTTTCATAAAACATAAATGCTTTAAACACAGCACTTTTCTTGGTTTATGAGAGGAAATTATATGATTAAATAGATAGTGGTAATAGAATGGTCTGCCTTTTTTTCCAAGATAATTCTGGCTTATTGATAAAGATTGTGCCATTCCTGTGCAATCTGGGATGCCATTGTGATGTCAAATGTCCTACTGTTTTATGCTTTTCTAGAAAAAGTTGCCTTTTTCTAAGCCTGTTGTGAAAGTTATTAATGACTTAAGACTATAGGTTTGCAAGTTTATTTGTAATATATGTGTCCAGTGTATGTGCTTCACTATTGAGCAATCCCACAGCCCTTCAAAAACTTCTCTGAAATACTGGAGAATTCCATAATCTTAAAGTGGTAGAACTGCTGTTCTGAAAGTCTGTCCTGAATATATCTATCTGTACTATTTCTGTATAAATCAGAGAGTACTTAATGTAAAGAGAGTTCCTTGGCTTTATGTGTTCCTTTTACTAAACAACTAATATTTTGGATTTCAGACATGTGAAACTATTTCTGTTAAAAAATTTTAAAAAGAAATCATAGTATATGATCCTGCTTTCCTGTTCCTTCAGGTACCTTCTCATCCAGTGCTTTCCTATTTCAACTCTCTGTTTATATTGAATACTTTTTAGGGATCCCTGTTGCAAAGCACCGTCTTCCCCGCTCACCTGTTCTCAGGGTTGTACCATCCTGTCTGTCCAGCTCACGTTTGTCAACATTGTTTTTTCACACTAAATAGCATTATGTGAACAGATTAATTCTGAAGGCTTTTTTTTTTTTTTAAAGTATGGAAGAGAGAGAGTCGTCTGGGAAAATAATTCATTTCCTCCCTCCTTTTGCTTTTTACCTTTTCTCAGCACCTTACAGGGCATTGCTGGCAGTTTCGTGGTGTCTTCTTTTGGATGGATCTTGGTGAAGATGGGTTTATGCAGTTTTAGAGTCCGTGAATCTAAATAATTATTTGAGAGTGTCCCATCTTTTAAAAACAGTCTTTTTGGATACTTAGTCTTCAATAATCAGTATACCTCTGTGAGATGTTAAAGTAAAGCTTACCACACTTTGTTTTTTGGTTTTTTTTTAGTTCTTCCCTGTTCAGTTATCCATGTGGAAGAACTTTAAAGGCCATTTATAGATACCTGAGATCCGTCTTCTTTTCCTCTGTCATGCTCTGCTAGTAATTTTTAGGTCTTGCTTGCCAAACAATATTTAATTGGTTGACATAGCACCTGCAAGGATATTTTGACAAAATGTTAGTTTTTTATGCGTTTTTTGTAGTGCCTTGGAAAGACATAAACAGTAATTAATTCCATATGAGTTTAGAAGTGTGATACCAACAAACTGCTTTGATTTTTTTTTTTTCGTAATCTTGATACATGGAGTGACATTTGCAGTGGGAGGATCTCAGAATCTGTTCGAGACTGGAAACTTCAGAGAAAGTAGAGGAAGGAAATGGGGGGAGTGTGTTGCAAAAGAATTGAAACGAGTGCTTCTTGTCTGTATTTGCATGACTTCTTGCTGTGTTCTCTAGTGTGGCTAACCTTTACCTTCTGCTGTACCAGAAATGCTGTCTGCTCTATATTAGAGCAGCACTGCTCATTTGCCCTGCTGCTCACAGCACAATTGCGTGATGAGTTGGTGGATTTTTGTTGATACTCCACTTTAAATGATCAACTACATGAATCCCTGGAGTTAAATGCATTTGTGCATTCTAGGTTACTGCTTCAAAAAGAGTCCTGTGGCAGAAGCTGGAATAAGTTCTCTAACTTAGGAGAAGGTTACAGGAATAAAGGGTCCCATGTTGAAGGAATTTGAGCACTGACCTGGAGAAATACCAATTTTTTCAGTCTGTTTTGGAATTTGTGTGAGCTATGGGCTTTTTATGAGCACATGCTAAGTGTTTTCCTCACATGGGGATATCTGCTTTGAGACTGTTTGACCATTTTCCTTCTGCAGTGGAAGGACTGTTTGCTTGCAGAAGTTGAAAATTAAGTCAATAGTAGCTATGGTCTAATCAAATATTAACTACTATCTAATGCAAAATAATCTGAAAAATAGTCTTTGATGTTACAAGTGTGGCAAATTGGTCAAACTCCTCACTTAATTTTTTTCTTCCCTACATTATTTCTGTCAACCTACTTTGCCACTGTAAAATGAAGGAAATTATGCATTTTCATCTTCCAGCAATATAGTGAAAATAAATTAATATTTGTGAAGGGAGATGGAGTTTGATTTATGAGTAGTAATTTCTTTGGAGTAGTCTGGGATAGGTGCTGCTTTTTATTTAGGATGTTGTTGGGGTTTTTTTAAAAAAAAAGTGTGGTAGACATTTTCTTCCCTTTAAGAAGGTAGAAACCAAGACAAGCTGAAATAACAGGAATCATATTAAGAGTGAGAAATAGATTCTCTTTCTCTAGGAGCAGGTGAAGCCACTTGCTGTAGCCGTTTGTGGTCATTGGTTCCTCAGAACTTCACCAGGTTGTCAGCATGTTGGTTTCATTCTGACAGGTAGATTTTGGAATTTTAGTTGGGACTTTGTGAGGCAGGAAATGTTCGACTTACTCCAGTAAAAGTTTCAATCCTTACTTGGCTGGCATTTAATGTAGTTGAAAGAAAACCTTTGGGGTTTTCTAATGCCAGGCTATGACATGGAAGAGGAGTCATCCCTTGCTCAGATACAGCTGTTACTGCAGCATTATCTCTTAATGAACCATATTATGAACCCATAGTATCTTTAAACTTCAAGTCACTCCATGTAACACATCTCAAGGACATACTGGGGTGTGGTGTTTTAAATCAGTGAATAGGATTTTGTGAATTAAATCTTGGCCAAGATTTTTTCTTCTTGCCTGGTGTACTGCTTGTGAAGTGCTGCTGCGTGATTTATAGGTGCCTACACTTAGGAAGTTTTGTACTTTACATATTTATTTTACTGTGTTTTCCTGCTCAAGTAACAAATCCAGCCTGGTCTGTGTAAAGTTCAACTAAAGCTGAAAATGTCTGACTGGCTAGATAACTGAGAGACTTGAAGGGACCTCTGAATGTCTCTTCACTTCAGCTATTCTTTAATTCTATGTACAGTGAAGTTCTTGTATTCTCTGATAAGCATTTGTTTAGTTAAAATAAAAGCAGAGAAAAATCTTACTAAAGGTTAATTAGAAAGCTATAGATTCAGTCACGCTCTTTAATAGAGAATATTTGTTATAAAGAAGTGGACAAGTCTAGGTGTGACTACTACCACAGAAATCGGTTGAAGCATGTTGTGAAATCTGTGAAACTTGACACTTGAAACCAAGCACAGGTAAATTCAAGCTCTTAAAATAGGGATTGTCAGTACGAGCCCAAGGTCTTACAGGCAAGTGCAACAAAACCACTGCAAAGGTTTTGTTTGTTTTCTGCATGGGAGAGAGTTGTATGTCCTCTCATTTTTTTTCTCTTCCTAGTAGAAATTCCTAGACTATGAGATACATTCCTTATTTTGGTAGGAAGCAGTGGCGAGTTCCAGCTGAAGTATTGGAAAACCTTTCTTGCTGCCCGAGTGTTGGCTGTTTTTTAGGGACTTCATCCTATCCCTGTATAGTGTAGTCTGGCATGCGATGAGTAGGTACTTCAGAGTATATTAAAAGCTGTTCTGGAGATTGTGAGTAGTCACTGCCCATGCTTGTTTTACTGTTATACTTTATTTTATAAAGGACACTTTTATAAAGTGGAGTTCAAATAAGTAGTTTATTTTGCTTATTGCAGAAAGATTTGTGCAATTCTTATGTTTAGATCTTAGTATCTGAACATTTCAAAATAAAATTTAGGAGTGTTTTCTGATAGGACAGTAAGTCTGTTCCATATGTTAACTGGTATCTGAGGAGTCTCCAGAGTAATTATATATAGATATCCAATTTATCTCATGGCACATTTTTCGGAAATGTATGTTTATTAGGCTGATGCTTTGTTTTCTTCAATTTTTTTGATATATCCGCTAAAATTTGGTAGGGCAAACTGCTGCAGGGGAGAGGTAAGGCACTGTTTCTGAGATTGCACAATAGGTATAGCAAAGGAGTAGAACTAATCCCAGCTTTACATGTTCCAGGCACAAAGTTGTCTCAAGTATTGTGCAAATCTTAAAGAAAAATTGTAATATAAAAGAATTTCTCACTTCTGAACCAAGAATGTTTTGTCATATTTTTATCATCAAATGCTGTAAAATCTGCCAAATTTGTGACTCATGTCTGTGATGGGTACTGCATTTGCACTTAATACAGCAACAGACTGTTGCCTTAGGCACATGAGTTTGAGACTGTATTGGAGCTTAGTTCTTTCATCATAACCCTGACACTGGAATGTGCACACACTGAGCCGTTGCAATTGTGTGAAAAGACCTTGTGAATATTTTCCAAATAAAAATGTTCTTGTCACCTTTCATCTGCAAAAGCCACTGCATGTATCATTCAGACAGTGTTCTCTGTAACATACTCAGTTGCTGTGCTACCTAAAGTCAGTAGTGGTTAGTAATTTATTTTCTGGTTACTTCCAGAGAACTGAATTGTAAGTACAATGAGACATCATGGAGTGCAGGGCAAAAAGAGTCTGGTAAATTGTTCTGTTTGTTGTATTTGAAGGTATTATAGTGTGTACCACATTCGGGAAGTGGTGATGGTAAAAATACAATCTCAAATAGTACTGTGTACACAAATAGCCTTTTATTTAATCTTTCCTTATGCAGAATGTGTTTTCCTTTGAGCTTGTAAAGAATAATATGGTTCTAGCCTGCAGCAGGAGGCAGGCTTGCCAGAAGGGATGTACTGCAGTGTATATTTAGTCCATTATAGCTGCATATATCTAATGTATTACAAACTTTTTAGGAAAAAAATATTTTACTGTCTAATTCTCTGTCAAATTTACTGTCTAATTTTACTGTCTCTGATTTCGTACCTATTCAACTTTGACTTTAGCACTCAGGGAGTTAAAATGTCCACTAATCCTACTTAGCAGTACTACAGCAGCGTCCTCAGTTGCTACATGATTGAGAGGAAGTCTTTTTTTGGGGGATCCATGTAACACTGTTTTCATAGGACTTGTACAAGAAACCTAAAACTATTTCTGTTCAAATAAAGCCTTTAATGACCTTTTCAGTGTGTTCATTGTAAAGATCAAATAAACTGCTCTAATGATTATGGAATAGCTGTGTTGATAGAGTTTTCTGCAACGAAGACCTTGGTACAAATGTTTTTCTGGCTGCAGTCACTGAAATTTTGACCTTTCAGAACAGTATTTTGTATGATGTTCTGATGAGATTAAGTGCTTGCTCTCGGCAAATCCTTTACCATAGTTTTGACATTTTCATGAGACATCAGCAATGTTTGAGACTTCATTTCTGCAAATATGTCTGTCCAAGGCGGTAGTGGAAAATGGACCACAGGGATAAGACGTTCATTCTCCATTTAAACAGAAAGGATATGGAATGGTCATGCTTTTTTACAAGGGATAGGAGTGGCAAGACTAGAGGTTTTTGTAACACAGTAAAAGAAAGTAGTCTGGGGAAAAAATGTGTGTTCATCATGGAGTCCCCTGTGCTTTTCTCCCAGATACAATCCCTTCTTGGCATTGTCCTCTCAAGTCTTTCTCTCTGCTGCTTCCTTGTCACAGCCATGTTCCGTCATTTGGCTAATCTGAAGCTTTAGACATATTTCTGTGTGGGAGATACCAGGTTAAAATACGGACAGGTGTTCTTTTTGTAGACATCATGTTTAAATTGCAACCCAGAAAAGTCTGGCCCTGTACTACTTCACTGCCCTTCTACTGTGTGTTGTAACCTGAATGGTCTCTTTCCAAACAGTATCAAATTGCTGGTCTTGTGCCTCTTAGCACGTCCCCAGCCTCTAACTGAAATGTCCTGAATAATCTCTTGTTCTATCTCAAGCCCTTTTTTCTTACTGGACACTGTAGGTGAAACGGTAGATGCTGATCTGATAACATGTTCATTTACCAGGAGCCATTTCATTGCATAGCAGTTGGCTCTGGTGGAGTAACTGTGTGTAGAAGCACTGAGTTCCATAAGAAGAAAATAATTGGCAGTGCTGTTACATCTCCCATCACACATTTCATTTAGCATTAATAATTAGTTAACCTTTCTTTAGGAAAGAAATCACTCCTCTGATCTGTTAGCTGAAGGGTGCTTTTGTTGTGAAATAAAGTACTGAAGTCATTTGCGCTTTCCTGATAAGAAGAAGAAAAAAGAACACAGAGTGTTAAACTTAGTTAAATGAACATCTTTTTGCTAAAGCTCTGCTTCTTACAGGATTTAAAAATACCAGTTTTCTGTAGCTTTTTGGTCCTTTGTACTATACCCATTCTCTTTTTCCCAGTGTGTTAACCCCATTTATCTTTGACACACTCCCACCAGAATGCAGATAACATTTGCTATGGCTAGGCGTGAGCTACCTACATACTTCTTAATTAGCCAGTGTGTACATACGGGTTGGCCAGCTGGCTTTCTCTGAACAGAATATATAATGTTGGCTTTTGCCTGCCTTTCCCTCTCTTCAGCTGTTCTTAGACATCTCTCTTGTACTCATCCACTAACTTTTTTTTTTCCTTTGGTAGACTCTTAATAGCTTTGAAATCTAGATCATACCAGTCATTTCAAAATAAACTTAGAAGAGACAAATTTCTAGGACTGGGAAGGAGGAGATTGCTAAGAGAAAATCAGGTCAGTCTTAGTTTAAATCAGTGACTATCCTCTCTCATCACTGTAGTTTAGTTTGCTATGTGTAGTCTTTTCAGAGCTTGATTCCTCCTGGTTTAAGCTGAGAGATGTGTTTAGGAATTTGTTGAATGTGCTCCAACCTTTAATGTGCATTTAGTACATGGAACTGCACTAGAAATAGTGCAGAGCAAATCTGCTAAATGTGACTATTGTATATTTGGGATTTTTGTTACCAGCTGTTCACTCCACAGATCTGCTCTTGATAATTCTTTACTTCTTGCTAATTTAGATGTAGCTATAGTTGTCATTTTCAATAGTTTAATTTTATTAAAACATTCTTAAGCATTCCTGTCAACTATTTATAGCAGAAACTTGGTATTGTTGATTCACTGTTTCCCAGTCTGGAGTAAATCCTTGTTGAAAGAGAGATTTTTTTTGTTTGGTTGGTTTTTGGTTTTGTTTTTCTTCTTCCATGCAGATGAAGATACAGGAAAGCAGAGGTAGCTGAGAAGATTGCCTTACTCTAGACCCCTGCTTTTTTTAAATGCAAATGCTTTCTAGAGCAGGAGGGTAGATGCAGTGTCTTGTAAATTAAATCATCTACTACTGGTATTCTCATAGAAGGTTAATCTTGTGCCCCCTGCTTTGATGGAGTACTAGGAGTCAGCTAACCTTCATGATCAGCTGTAGAACAGGGCTACCGAAGAAAACCTTCTCAGAGCATCATGTAACATTTTGCTGTAGGTATTACAGGGAAGACACAGAACCAGAAAGGAAACAGGTAGTTCAGTGAGCACCAGAACTAATGCTGCTTAATTTCTTAGCAATTTGTGTCTTGACTGACTCTGGTAATGTGCATGTCTCAACTGAAACTTCCCCCTCCATAACTAAGAGAAAAAAGGTAAATGGTTTAGAAAGGCCATCTCATGTGGAGTTTTCTTATAGGCAGTATGTCATAAAGCTGATATTGAAGCCTTCCCATGCAAAAAACAGTGATGGATTATTATTGTTATTCTTATTATCCACTGGCCACCTTTTCCCATTAATTTTGTGAGTGCTTAATATATTTTAAAAATTCTGCTGCTGTCAAATTCAAAGAAAATCCATCTACAAGCTTGAATGTCTCATTAGTGAATCATACATATGCATCTAACACAAGCACATGGGCCTTAATTTCTCAGAAGACCAGGCTGAAAGATGTAAAGGGGTGAATGACAGTGGCAGCAGCACCATTGTAGTACTTCATGAATTCCCTGTTTTTTTACAGAGGTAAAGATAAGCTTTTTCATCAGTGCTAGATGTAATTTTATACAAATTAATACAGTAACTTCTTGGCATTAGAGATTTATTATATTGCTAATTTTCTGTAGCAAATGATATCTGAAATTCTGGTGGTTGGTGGATTTTTTTGGGATTGATTTTATGTCCAGGGTTATTTATATGAAATAATCCTGGCGGTTTTATGTCACTGCCCATAGATCTGTCTAAATGCTTACCTTTGTTACTTCAAGGAGAAAATAGAATTTTTAGTTCCTTAGTTGAAAACTGACAGAGAAGAGTTCAACAGTGTTTCCAATAGTATGACTCATGATTGGTAATGAATGTGCAGGAAAGAAGTCCAAACATAAAATAATAATATCTGATTTTGTTACATACAGAGAAGTTTCTTTAGTAGGAAGCACATGCTGTTGTATTGAAAAGCTTGAAATCAGTTTGTTTGAGGGAAAGCACAGCTGTGCCTGCGTGTCAGATGAGAAGCGAGGACACTGCTTGTTGTGACAGAGGAGAATAATTTGAATGTAAAAAGTTGAACTTTTAATTTAGGGTTCTGGTAATTTAAAACGTGCCATCAAGATTGCCTAATAAACCAGTTAATTGCATTAAGAAATGGCACTGAGGAAAACTCAAAGCAGACAGATCTAGGTTTCCCTGGAAGACCCTGTTAATATTCTACATTTTCACTATGGATGCAAACATTTGTGTTTAGAACTTGAGTTGAAATGGCATTGAACTCCAGACAAATGGAAATAAAAGTTAAAATGTCAGTAAAATCACTTCTTCCGCAGAAAATTTTATTGTTATGTATGCCGTGTAATCACTGGTTGACTAGTTTGCCTAATTTCTGTGCCATCATAGTAATATTTTAATAATTTTTAAAAACCTACCCTTTATGAAAAGTACTTTTTCTCAAATATGTGAAGCATTTATGTCTGTTTTAAATTTTGCACAGCAATTGTGCAACAGCAGTCTGGTACTGGAAGCACTTTATGGAAATAGTGCTGTTGGTGAGTCTTACAGCGTGGTGGTTCTGCTTTGATAATCCAGTATGTGATGCTCAGTTTTAGTGAACTTCCAAAGCAGGTTTTTTCCAAAACATATTTGGCTCGGGTCAAGAATTTAATGAATTCATGTTTACTTTTGATCGCGGTATCACAGAATGGGTCAGATTGGAAGGTACCACAGTGGGTCATCTGCTTCAACCTCCCTGCTCAAGCAGGGCCGTCCCAGAGCCCACAGCACAGGATTGTGTCCAGAGGGTTTTGGAATACCTCCAGTGAGGGAGATTCTGTGACCTCTCTGGGTGATCTGTCCCAGTGCTCAGTCACCTGCACAGTCAGGTTCTTCTCATGTTCAGGTGGAGCTTCCTGCACATCTGCTTCTGCCAGTTGATCATTTGGTAAAGAAAATGGAAACATCCTATGCTTTCTGTTTTCATTTACTTCTGTTTGTATATTAAGCTAACTGTATTATTAAAAATACCTTTAATTTAAATCTATTTTGAAAGTGTTTTCATAATCCTCTTGCCCCTATACAATACTTGAGGCTGGGTTTTTTTGTTCTACCATCTTAAAAAATAAACTGTTGCTCTCCAGGTAAGACATGCAGGAAGGCTGGGCCTTTTGTGAAGGGCAGCTCTTGTTCATGTGGTGTAGCCCCTGCTGGTGAGGCAGATGAGATCAAGGGAGCCAGCCTAAGCTAATAAATTTTACTAAGCTCATGAGGTTTGGGTTCTTGCTGTCATACACCAGGGAATGGCATATGAAACCAGGAAAGGAAGAGAAGCAAAGCAGGAATGGAGATAGTTTCAGGGAGCCAGGTAGCAGTAGAAAAGGAAGTGAAGGAAACAGCAGCATATGCAATGAGAAATATTCTGATTGAAATAATAAAGAAAACTTTGACTTGTTGATTTTTTTTTTTAAAGTAGTTGTAATCATGATATATACAATGGGAATTGCTACAAGTGAAACTTAGAAGATTTGAGAGGCTAAATGAGCAAAAGCAGATTTATGACTTGTCACTTTTTAAGCCCATAGAAACAGATATTTGCTGCTATGGTCATACACTAGTTTGGTCTAATCAGCACAATAGCATTCTGTGCATATAGTAACTTGTTGCTTCTTTTAGGATTAAGGAAATGTTTTTTTTTAATTAGAGGAAACACAGTGTAGTGTTTCTTTATCTTCTTTGAACTCATAACCATTTTTTCTTACTGCAGCTGTTATAAAAAGTGACTAAAAACAAAAGGCTGATAACCATGTGCTTTGATGTTCATTAAAATTGGACGGTTACTCTGTATCAGTAGGACTGCCTAAATCCTGTTAACACTCCATAAATGAAGGGAATATACTTATGGTTTTTTTGTCTTAGGTAAGAGTAGAACCATATGAGTTTCACAATATTGTGTCATGTATTGTAGTGAAGACAAGATTCTGGTTATGCAATGTGAGATTATTTCTAATTAATCTCTCTCTGTTTTTCCTAAGTTTGTGGTTAGTGTTAAAAAAGACCAAGCAAAACAAAAAAAAAAAGCCTTCTCAGGTGAACATTTCCTACTTCTCTGTTTCAAGGATTTAGCTTTATGAGCCTTTCTTCCCCTCCCATTCTGGAAGATTAAGAAAGTAGCATGTTACATTGTTGTATACAATATAACATGTTACTTTCTACATATTACCAGTTTTCCTTAGTTTAAGGCTTGTGGGGTATGGATGTGTGGGTGGGATGTAGAAATTTGTTTGAATATCAACATCTCATATGTCAAGTGTAGTGTGCAAAATGGTTTTCTCAAAGTCATCTGCACCAGATCTGTTGTCAGTCAACTGTATCAAACCAAAATAGTGGCCATGGTCCTAAAACAGCAACAAATTCTCTGCATGATGATCTCGAAGTCTTAATGGTAAAGCAAACCATCTTTCATGGTTGCACCTGAAATGATGACTTGATCAGGCATAAAATTATGACAACTTAGTAAGATTGTGATCACATAAATACTTGTAACAAAATACATCAACTCAAAAAGATCCATAAAAAGTCACCAGCTTTAAAGTATTGTCAAATGCAGGTTTACCTTTTGTGTGACCTTTCTTCTCAGCCATTCTTACAAAAAGGGTTGCTTTTCCTTCTGTGGAAGAGGCAAGTCAGACCTCTTCCATTATGTGAATCTCTGATGACACTTGTTTGGTATACCATGGAGATGAAATACCACACAGCTCTTGGAGCTTTATATAGATATAAATATATCTGTCTCTAGTGGTGGCTTATGTAATTGATTTGATAGACAGTGGAAATTAAGGTTTCTAGTTCCAAGTTTAAGCTTTGGAAGATTTTTCTTCTAACAGGCATCTCTTGATCCAACAGAAAGGATAATAAATCACAAGACTTGACTTCTTTTCCATACTACTTTGACTATACAATATTTCAGTTTCTTGGGCTAGGAAGCTTAATTTCTCTTCCTAGTGTAGCTAGAAATCTTGTTCATTTTTCTAAGCCTTAGGATGTTTAACACGAAGTGAGATATTGAACCTGTGAACCTATTAAAATAGCCAAAAATGTTCAGTCTTCCAAAAAGGTAAGCTAGAGGGATGAGGCAGTTTAGCAGCTGACTGGGTGCTTTTTTAATGACACCATCCCCAGCAATAGCTGTGTTAAACCTTTTGGGGTTTTGCCCCAAGATTTGAGCTGCATGTGAGGAAGATGCTTGAAGCCAGGTGTCATTATTAGTCATCTTTTTTGGGGTACTATTCAGCTCTGCTACCATCTGCAGTAACGTTTGTCGTGAAATTACACTGCAGTGTGTATATTTATGTAATGTTGTTTGTTTGTTTTTCAGACACAGGATGAGCCCACTGATACAAGATACAACTAGCTAAACAGCTATAAAATGCCCAAATTTGGATCTACAAAAACAGTTCAAGTTGAAAATTCTGGCAGCAATAGCACCATGGTGGAAAAAACAACTGCAAGAAAGGTAAAAATTATATTAATGTCCGTGTAATTTCAGTAAAAGGAAGTATATTTCATTTTTTTTTGTTGCTGTAATTGGAAGAAATAAATATGAATCTGTATTTTGATATCTTCTGTATTGAAAAAAGATACATTTTTGTATTAATTTAACTGTAAGTTCATTTGTGGGACAGAATTCAACTTCTGTTGTTAACTTGCAAGTTAATTTAAAAGGAAGCTGTATACTTTGGTTTTATTTGATGTGAGTTAGTGTATAGTCTCCATAGCTTATCTAATATGAAGTCTTCATATACTCACAAGAACAACAATCCATATTTTATTTTATTTTACAGTGTATTAGTGTAACAAACACACAAACGTTTGTGAAGGCCTATGACAGAGCACAGACCAAAGAAAAAGACCAGTTTCCATTATTCCTTTCCAACACAGGACTTGTTCCCTCTGTGAGGGAGGAATTAAAAGCCGAATGCTGTGCAAAGCTTAAGAGTAGCTCCTGTACAAGGGAGTCCCATCTAAAAATTGTACAGTTCACTGTTGAGTGTTGGAGAATGAAGGAATATGGGAAGTCCAGTCATGCTGAAGGGTGGTTTGTTGTTTATAAATGTGAAGTATCCCATGATTTTCAGAGTTCTGGAGACAAGTTTCAAATCACCTAGTTCTCTAATTTGCCTAGTACACTTGTACAATAGACCATGGGTTTATCTGCACTACTAATGAATAACAAATGAATAACATTCTCTGCATTGAGAATGGTGAGTGACACATATATTGCCCTAAGGAGAGAGAATCTATTTGTTTCCCACAAATCTTTAGAACTCTCTTCTCTAGAAAAGGATTTTTGTGTGTGTATGTGGTCATAATTACTCTTTTGTCGAAATATGTATTCTCTGCAAGACTATTTGATGAATGGATATAAGACAGGAAGAGGTTAAAAAACAGGAACGTTAGAAGATTCAGCATCTACTTGTAACTTTTTGTCTTTCAAAAACATTCATGGAAACCTTTAGACCTTTTAGTCTCTTTCTAGTTTGTTTCATTGGTCCCAGTAAAGTGAGGCAAAGGTAATTCTTTCTGCTCGCTCTGATGATCTACTTAGATAAGAAGAGGAAGATAACAGAGTAAAATGGGGAAAGGAAATTGGCTTGCTAGTAAAGGTATGAAATAATTGGTTGGGTTTTCTTTTTCTTCTTTTCTTTTCTGTTTAGTCCAGTCCTTCTTTGGGATAGGGTCGAGTTAATTGGATTGTCATTCAGTAATTTAGGGAAAGAGTAGGGAATGGAAGTCTTACAGAGGCTGTGAATATGGAATCGTGGTGATGGACTGATTATGCAAATATCAAAAAGTAAATTGATAAACTGCTTGCACTGTTCTAACAAGTGTTGCTTACTGTCCACACTGGTGCAGTGTACAGTTGGAGATGAGAATAATGTAGGGTTTGGTTTGGAATTGTATAATACAAAACAATGTATAATATAAGATCCTAAATAAAAATGGAGATTTATTGTTATTAATGGAGAGTATAAGTGATTCAGTTAATGTTCCTGTATTCGGGTTTTTAGCATAATAAATGGAGTTGTCATATTTTGAGAAGAACTGAATACATGGTTATGTTAAGTAGTCACTTAAACTGTCACACACCTGTTCTCTAACACATGGACAATTGTCAGAAGTGTTCAGCTGGTCTTTGACTAATCTGCACTCTTCAGAGTGGATTAGAAAAGATACAGGAAATATTGCCAAAATGTCATAATTTAGATTCAGCCAAGAAAACTATTGTAAATTTGGCAGGCAGTAAGCTAAGAGTAAAGCGTGAGTTTGAACAACACAAGGTCATGAAGGCAAATCTGTACTACATATACAAACATAGAACTCTGAAGTAAAGATTGACCAGACCAAATCAACAGTAATAATTTTAATGAAATATCTTTAAAAGGTAGTGGAAATATCTGTAAAGCAAATAAGGATTTTTCTCAATGCATTAAATGCATGAATTTAAAAGTAATAGTTCTTAAAGCATTAGAAGTATGAAAAATGTTAGTGATTCATTAGCTAATGTAATTGATGTTAGGAAGTGCTAAGGCCTAGTGTGGAATAATGTTCGTAAAAAACAGTGCCTCTTACAAATGAACAGTAATGCTAATTTTTAACTCCATTTTAAAAATCCTCATTCTTCACAAAATAAAAACTGTAATGACCTAAATGGCATAAGACTATTCCAATGGTTAACATAAGATAAAAGAAAAAACACTTGCAGGATTTTTTTTCCATTTCATGGTTTTCTCTCTTTAGCTAGTTCTGATTGTGCCCTCTTAGCTGTTGACAGAGAAATGCAGTGATGTTACTACTGTTATTATTAGACAAAATCTTTCATATTTGTCCAGAAATTAATACTTATTATGCAGCTCTAACAACTAGTGAATAACTGTGTGAATCAGCTATGTGTTCAGGTCTTCTGAGAACTCAAAAGAACCCATTAGAAATAACATTGCTGTTAATAAGCCGAGTTTATATCTTGTATACATTAGGGTACATGTGTTTTTATTTCAGTTGCTATCTGGAAATAATAGTATAAGAGTATACATCAGCTAGACCATCTAATGTTTGCATGAGGTATTTTGTAAATGTATGAACATGATGAAATTTTAATTTATCTTTTAATTTATACTTCATATGGCCAAACTCAGGAAGTAAACTATGGATATGTCATCCAAAGGAGAAACACATTTGGAGTGTGTAAGAATTAATTCTCTCCTTGGAGGACTCCAACAATAGTGCCCGAAACCATTTAATACCATACAGAACACGCTTCAGTATGTAATTATCTTTGATAGGCAGAAAAAGAATGCTTGTTCTCCCAGGGCTTAGTACATCTGCTAGATTATATAGCTCTCTGTAGTCTCTTTTTGTGTCTTGTCATTGATTGTAGCAGTACCAGACAATAGAGCTGGAATGGGATATCAAGAAATTGTCCAGACTGCTGTTTGTTAGCCTTCTGAGACAGTTCCTGTTGTACAGATTAAAAATGTGTTCCTCATCATAGCACACTAGTATGGTTTTGTTGACAGAGAAAATTCTTCCTTGTTACTACATCCTCCAGTGAGGCATGCATTAAACGTTGAGACATGCAGATCCAGTTCATCTATTTGCCCCAGAGTAGAATAAGCTGTACTCAGTTCCTGACAGATGTTTGCCAGACCTTTTCTTTAAAGGCTTGCCTGCTGGAAATTCCTGTCTCCTTGGGCAGTTTGTTCTGATACTTAATTATGCTGACTGGCATAGAGTTAGATACTTAGTAGAAGGATAAATAACCTTTGCTAAGTCTGTCGCAGTCTGAAGCCATTAAATGTTCTCTAGCTGTAGTGGACATGGAAAGTCTGTAATGCTTTTCATTTTGCAGCGGTAGTTTAGTTTTCTGAACATCAACATGTCTTCAGTGTTTTATCTGATTAGCAGTTTTCACTTCAGATTAATCAACCTCTTTAGAAAGTCTACAGGATTTACAGGTTATTTTATAAAAAATGTTAGCTTCATTTTAGGTTGCTTCAATGGGTCACATTAAAGTAATGTAACGGACCTGTTGATGCTGAGTTTTGAACCTTGCCTTGGACCCTGAAAAAGAGATGTCTATGCTGTTGCAATGACCAGGAACAGTTGGAACAGTGCATGTTCACTCTTTAAATGGAATTCCTGGTCTAACCTGCAGGGTTTCTACTTCGTCTTCCCACTTCTGCTTCCTCTACTTCCTTTATTTGAAGTTGAACCCAGGATGCCATTAAGAGTTGTCTATATTTTAACACAGCCTTTTGTGATTGTACAGTTAATTAATCAGTTTGTAGGACCTTGGTTTTACCCTGGCTTTTCCTATTTTGCTTTGTATTAAGAATGCTTTTCAAATCAGTCAGTCATTTTACATTCCCTATGCCAGGGCTGTTGGCTTCTCCCTCTTTCAGTTCTGATGATGTCTGCATATCTGATTCTATCTCTGTTTCAGTATTGTCACTGAAAATAATAAATAGCATCAACTTTGTACAGACTTCTCAGACACCCTGTTCATTGCACCTTTTGGATTGAAAAGTCCACCAGTGAATGCTGAATGCTTATTTCCACAGTAGCCGAGGAACAAAATAGTCTTTCTATTTCAGTTTCTGTGTATTCCATGTATTGCCTTTTTTAAAAAAATATTTCAATGTGCTTTAATTTATCTGAAAGTGTGTGTTTTGAACTGTCTCTCCTAATTAGATTATTACAAAATTAATTTTCAGTCATTATTCAGAAACTAGTGCATCAGTCATAAAATTTAACATAATATATATAACCAATTTAAGAATAAACATAAAGCTATCAAATTACTTAAGCAGCCTGTGCCTCTTTTTGAGCACCTACTGATGTATTTTACTGAGGAGTGCCCCCAAAAAAGGAACTCTTTTTTTTAAAGATTACCAACTGCAAAAAGTTGTGGGTTTTTTTTTTTTCCTACAGAACAGGTTGAAACCAATGTTTTATGTTTAGGAATATTAAATTATTTTTAGATCATATTTTCTATTGCATAGTCCCTAACATAAGATAATATTCTAGAGAAAGAAATAAAATTTTGATGCCACTTCATCATATTATGGGAAATTCACATACATAGATAGGAGGAATAATTGGTTTGTTAGAAACAAGGGATGAGAAAGCTCTTGGTGAGGTTGGGCTCAAGTGGGAAACTTGTGTGTGTGGTGGAAGAGGTGGGAAAAAGCTTAATGGAGTTTGGATCTGCTCTTGCCAACTTAGAGATGCATTTGGAAATGACTTGCATTCTTTCATAACTAATACCACAGGCACTGTATGTTCCAAGAGCCTAGGAGAGTCTTAAGGGGTTTGGGTTTTTAGATTTTTCATGTTTTAGCATGTGAAAAAAAAAAGGGGAGTGGGGGGGAGGGTGTTTTTTCCTTTAGGGTTTTGGAGGAGGGTTGGCTTTGGTTTTGGTGTGTGGGTTTTATTCTGCATATTCTGCATTTTGTTTTGGAATTTCAATTTATTGGGTTTCTAAACTTGGGGTGAAGAAGATAGTGCTTCTCTGAGGGCAGCAACTTTATACTGCAGGAATTTCGTTGACACAGACTAATGCCTTCTTTGTCATTTTCCTTGTGTAGATATTTGTCTTCTGAAGGTTATAGGGTTTGTTTACAGTTCTTTTTCTAATCACTTCTGCCTAACTTTTTGGCAACATTTTAAACTCAAAATGTCAGATGATATCTTCCTACCTGAGTTTGGCTTTTTTTTTTTTTTTTTTTTAAAGGAAAGGTGTCTTTGAGAACAGTACATTTACTTGAAGTTATTTTTTAGTTTTCCTCCAGTCAATAAATCTTCAGATATACCAAGGACCAGCGTTTTGGTTTTCAGTGATTGGCAAGGTGGTGTATGTTCTTCCACCTTTAGGAAGTTAATCTGTTAGTAATTTCATCTGATCATGTGTTAAGAATAATATAAAGCTGTGGAAATGTGACAGCTGACTGGAGAATGTGTTTGTGGAGCATGTAATGAACAGAGAACATGATGTCTCTGCATTGCATCTCAGTTGGTAGGCTAAGATACTGGGGTTTGCAGAGGGTTCTCTCAAGCAGTCTTCACACTGACCTGGTATCTTTTAACATTCTTTCCTCCTACACTAGTGAAATAGTCAAGTATAAGTTAATAGTGAGCCTGCGTAGGTTTTTCTCTGTCTATTTGAAATACGGTTTATAAGCCAAAATCTCTAGATTTATACAACTGAAGAATCCCAATAGGTTGTACCTGCTTTTTCTAAATTTGATATCAGTTTAAAAAGTTTCTTCATAGATTTTTCTCAAATGAAACATTACACTGTTATTGTTGAAATAGAAAGGGAGATCTATATTGATGGATTATAGAGTGGGAGTAGAGGTGGGGGAGGGTAATTGGAGGAGGTTTGGGGGGTTTACAATTCACAATCTGAATTGTAGTGTGGGCTTTTAATGTGCTTTTAGGGGAATTGTTATGGTCAGGGAAGGAAATTGGGGTGGTCATCAAGACTTGATAAATTCTTTTTCAGTTTGTGTTGTTCCTTTGCTAATTAATTAAGCCTATAATAGTGAACAGCATTTCTACAGTGACGTATCTGAAAGTAGAAATAACATAGAAGTTAGTAATTTTAAATAGAAATGACAATTTGTTATTTTGTTTATTCAAAAAATTTTGTAACACACGTACCTAACACACAAGCACATATATTCTCACATATCAGTCTTTTCAGTCTGTGTACATTATAAGACTATCCTGCTTTATGCAAAAATTACTTAGTATACTTTTTATTTATATTAGAGCAAGGACAAGATTGCATCCTACAGCAAAACTCCAAAAGTGGATAGGAGTGATGTGGGGAAGGAGGTGAAAGAAAAGTCTTCCATGAAACGTAAACTTCCTTTTACTATTAGTCCATCCAGAAATGAAGATCGCAATTCAGACACAGGTAGAACCTTTTTATTTCCTTAACTAATTATTTGTTGGTAAAATACATCCTAACTTAATTAATTGTATATTATGTTTTTATATTGATTTTTTTTTCTCTTTAAAAAGAATACTAAGTATAAAAGTTGCTTGCTTGCTTCTGATTGTTGCATCTCAGTCTGATAGGCTTTCATCCTGTCATTAGTAATGGCCGGCAATGCCACCATAGTTGATCTGTATTCTCCAGTTGTTTCCTAACCTCATTCTTTCCTTCTGTTTCAGTAACAAATCTTTCTTTGTATTGTCATCTCTAGAGGTCCATTTGTTCAAAAAAGTAAACAGATGAAAAACCATGTGAACGCCTTGATTTGAAACACAGCTGTCAGCCTTTCTTAGACTTTTTTGGGGAGAGAGTGTTGGGTGGATTGGTAGATGTACTGTCCTTCATAGAAAAGGTTGCTAAGGTGACAGAGCTAACTAAACATGAAGAGCACAGTTTTCTTTCAGTTTAAGTTCCTATGATCTGCACCTTTTCTGTACAGGCTAAGTAGTTCATCCCAGTTTAAGCTTATTTATATTAGAACTGATTTCAAGGCTTCAAACTGCCATTCTTAACAAAGTTCTTTTCAAAGCAAGATGGATGGAGCTGGATACGTTCCAAGAGGTACAGTTATCTCTGGGTTTGGGTAATTAATTATCTGTGTCATTGTGCAATAATAGTCCAGTAATAGTTTGGTTGATAATCGAACAGTATCCATGGCCAGCTGAATGCATTGAAATTCCCCAAATTTCCCAAAGGCTCAGTGCTGCAGTTTTTTATACATTGCTTATTGTACATTTGAATATTTTCATGACCAGGTAGTTCCCTTAGTATGCTTAGATTTAAATGCAAGGTAGAAGTGTATACCTCAGTATGTGTTTAATTTTTGTTCTGGATTGATTTAATGCAGAAGATTTGGCTCCTTGATAATACGTATTTTTATTACGGTAAAGAGACTGTAGTATGAAATCCATATTTGAAATAGTCACATTGCAAAACAATGCTCTTAGGTTTAGTTCTGTTTCCAGTGGTTTTACAGCATTCTTGAGTCTTACACTATTCACCATACCATTTGATTCTGAAAAGACCGTGTCTAAATTAGAAGTATGCTCCCAGCAACTGCTTCATTACATTTTTTGCTTGATATTAAACCGTAACTATTTTTCATAATGGAAATAAGTGTATTTAGATGTAATATTTGGTATTTATCAAAAGTTTTCTGTGTTGAAAATCTTTCTTCATGTCTCCTCATCCCCATCAACTTTAACTAAGTCATTGTCCCAAGCATCTTGTGAAGTAGCAGAAGTTTCTGTGTGCTTTTTGCTATAGCATTTATTGTCACAGTTGCCACAAACAAGATTGATTACTTCAGACACTTAGACATGCACAACATGACAATGGTCACACTACAAATTTCTTTTTGTCAGAAGTTGTAGCAGGGAGGTGAAATAGGCAGTTCAAGTAGGGGCAAGAAATATTTAACATAAATGTAGAAGGCACATGGTTTTTAATTATGGTAGCAAACACCACAGCTTGGTGAACATTTCATCTCTGCTGAGGTAAGGAGGTTAGAGCAATTGCCATTTTGCAGGTGGGAAACTTGGTACATAAACCTTCCAGAAACTTTAGAGCAGGAGCATTACTAGGATGAAAAAACTGTTCCTGTAATGCAGTCTCTGTGCCTAACCAATTAGATTAGACTGCTGGGAATTAGACACTTAGAGTGGTGCCAAGTTTGACATGGATTAGGACTGACATCAGTGATCATGAAATGCAGTGCTGCTTCTGGCACAAACTTGGCATTATACATGGAAAAGGTTAGCTCTCACTGAGCTAAACTGTTACCTCTGACACAAGTGTCTCCATGATAGCTGTGTACAGAGAATGGTGAATGTTGAGAAGGAAGAAAGTTTTTGGAAATGAGAGTGTAAGCGGACATAAAGGGGGAAAAAGAAAAGGTAATGAAAAGCTTCTTACCAGCTTCAAGGTCTTTAAAAATATGTCTGAGTTAAAAAACCCCCAAAACATAAAAGTAGCTAGAGGTCCTTAAAAAAATTAATTTACTAGTTTAATAAATGGTTTATCTGCAAGATACATTATAGGGTCACTATCTGACTGTAGAAACTTCATGATAATTGGATTTCATCCTGTTTAGGACTGTAAATGGGTCAAAGAGGGGGGATACCTAATTTTTAGAGTTTTTCATCATTAGAGCTTTCTTGGTTCTAGCTCCAGGGTCTTCTGTAAACTAAAATTTTGTCCTTTTTTTACTGATTTTTGTAAAAATTGCTCCTTTGTTCCTTTTCCTGGTGGGCTTTTTTTTTTTTCCCCAGTTATTGTGTAAGTATTGTGAGTGATAATGAACATGGATAGCCAAAATGAATGTTGACGTAACACAGAAATGTTTGGGGTTTTTTTTCATTTGATTTCTGCAACAAAGTACACAAGTACATTTACACAAAGTATATATACACAAAGTACATTTTACACCCAGTCAGTTTTGTCAAGATTGAAACCAAACATCATTTGTAGAGTACTGTAAGAGTCTAGAACAATTACAGCCCACTTCTTTATCTAAATTTAAATCTATTTTTTTTTCTTAAGAAAACACTGCAGTAAATTTGTATTCAGTATTTTAAGATTGAGCCTTTTAGTTATGTTCTTACCAATTTAATACCCATGAAGATTGCATCCAGTTGTGTAAAGGCAGTCCTGCAATGCCAGTTGAGATGCCTGCAGGAGCTGTAAAGATAATGTGAGTCCCAGGAGAGCTGTGGCCTTCTGAAGAGGCCCCTGGGAGCAGGACACACCTGGAAGGACGCACTGTCCCAGTCTTTATCAGCAGCATCCCGTTGTGTTCCTTCTGTTGTTCTTCTTCAGCTGTGCCACTCCCCTGGCTGTGGTGGCTTCCCAACGCTGAGGGTTCTGTTGTGACATCCCCATTCTTGGTCAGAGCAACTACGAAAAAATAATACAATGTATACATCCTGCAGGCAAATTTCTTTATACTGCAGTATAGCTTATGTCTAAGTAAATCTTAGGGAGGAGTCTACAAGCAAGCTTTGCATAATTCTGCTGGATTGGATGGTTGAAGCAGAACTATTCTTCCTATCTTTTAAAATAAGTTCTCTGATTTTAAGTCTCCCAATCCAAAACCATAATTTGATTGAAAAGCCATCGGTTATTTAGACTACTTAAATATAGTTATTTAAATTTTCTTAATTCATTTGAGTAATCTGGTTAGTTTTAAGTAACCTCTGATGTGGTTATTGGAATAAGAACAATAGAGAAGTGTTGATTTTGCAGTGGTCAGATTTGTTTGCTTTCTCCACCTTACTAGTCTGAAAGAGAAACTTGAATTTTTCATAATAATTAAACATAACTGCAGATCCTAAAAATCTTTTAATTGTAAAGAGAGTCTTGTTACAGAGTTGATTATTCAGGAGCAATGGTGAGTTACAATGACACTGAATGTGGTAATTTGTTGATCTTTCTTGGAAATTATGGTCTCCAGATTTACTGTTAATAGCAGGATCTTGGTTTTGTTTTCTGACCCCTTCAATTTCAGTCTTTAAAGTAGTCCAAATGTGGCACAGTCTTACGTCTTTAAGCACTTAGTTGACATCCAGAAGAGAAAAACAACTGACCTCTTCATGTTGCATGGGTACATCACAGTAACACAATTCCTGTGCTCTTGCTTTCTGTAGTTAGTGAGGGTGTTGGAGGTTGTTGTTCACACACTGCTTGCTGGATTTGAGCTTACTGTTCAACTGTAACAACTTTATTTAACTGTTGTTTGGGCTACAGGCAGGAAAGTGGAGATGGTTTTGTGTGTTGGTTTTGTTAAATAAATGTCATAAACTTGATTAATTAGATATCACAATAGTACCTTGAAATCTCTGCATTGTTAAATGCACTCTGGGGTCTCTGCATCACATTCTAAGCTTTCTCTTTCCCTGAGGTAGGAAACACAGCCAGTCATAATGTGTTTCTGTTGGAAATAATTTCAGCCAGGTTGCAATGATAATGCAGAGCTCAGTAAACTCTGTCGCTGGACTTCGTCATCGGCAGAGTTGGTCTTGACCTAGCAATGAACATATCATTCTTTGGATGCATATCATTGAATCTTATGACTTCATAACATTAATTTCAAGTAGTTCATATTTTAATTTTGCATGATCCTATTTTTTGATCCTCTTATTCTTTAGGATTTGGACTATAATGGGAGTCTTTTATATGAAAACAGACTATCATGAGCCCTGAAGTTTGAATTTAGGGTTTGGGGGTTTTTCGCTTAATTTCCTTTATTCAGTGAGGTGATTATTTTACCAAATGAAATACTCTGTTAGTTTGGCATGATTTGTTTTGAGAAATGCACGTATTACATAACTTAATAATTTAATTTTCCAAAACATTAAAAATTACTTGAGTGGATATTTGTAATTTATCCAATTGGACAGAAAAGCAAGCAAACAAAAAACCAGATGCATTATTGGTTGCCTCGGGACACAATCTGTCATGCGTAAATTATCCTGAATAATCACCAGTGTCTCTGATGTTCCTCTTGCCAGTAGATTTTAAGTATTGTGAGTGGATCTCATTGAGCTCTTTTACAAATAAGTGCTGAGATGCTCCTGAATTCCTGTTTCACGTAACTTGACTATTTCAAAATAATTTTTTCAAGTGTTAAGCTGGTGTTGCCAAGGGAAATCTTAAAGAGATATTGTCCTGAGAGATTGTCCACCTTCAACCAATAAAGATGGTTGAACATGAAGCCACTTGAAGAGTTCTGATTTTTATTTTTTTTATTAAAGTGAAAAAATCTCTTATGTTCTATTTTTAACCCTTATGTTCATTTCTAACTGCTGCAGAACAGTAGAAAGTGATGAGAATGTGAATGTATAAGAAGATATTTGTATTCCATAGAACCTGAAAACAAAATGCTCAAAATGTAAAAAACAAAAACAAAACAAAAAAACCCCATAATTGATTGAGTTTAATAGTCAATTTTATACATTAAATTCTATCTTAATAAAAAGCTTAAATTAAACTCAATATCTTATACTTTCTTCCACCTGCTATAATCTTGAGACTTTTTTGGGTTGTTGTTGATCATACTGATTTTTGTTTATTGATCTGTTTATATTTACTGAAAGCATATATGAAGTCTAATATCCATTTTAATAAAATTGTATCTCTGTTTGAGCATTGAGTGCATAATTACAGTATAACTTGGTGAGAACAGTTGTGTTCCTATTTGGTGATTTTAATTTTATAAGATCTAGAAATGCTTTGCAAACCCTGTGTTAATGAAATGTAATAGAAGAATAATTTACCTCACCAGTGAAATGCAGCACTGAACATGAGGCAGAAATAATTTGTGTTGATTAAAAAAACAGGTGAAACCCAAAAAACTCAGACAACCCCAATGTATAGAAGAGTAAAACCTAGATAATCAAAAACTTTATTTCTTTTTTTTGATACATTATTTTCTCAAGCTGAAAATTGCTATAAAATAATAAGGAATAATTCAGAATGAAAGAAATGTGTTTTTCAAGGAAAGAATCGTGAGCAGCAAATAGCATATGCTAAGAAATAGCTGATTTTGCTGGTCAATCTGAAATATGTTATTTTGATGGAAGTACTAATAAGTCAGTTAAGACTATGCTGTACATTGTCTTTTCAGAGAGAACAGCATGCTTGCAGTGAAAAGTTGAAAGTACAGTTTTATTGTAAAGGGTTTTTCAAAATTTTCCTATGCAGATGTTTTTACCAATAGGGCACAACACAAATAGTGTTGATTTGGATATTGAATTAATTTTTTAGATATCCTGTCAGTTGCCTGCAGTTTAGGAAAAAAACCCATCATTTTATTCTGTAAAAGGGATCTGCTTTCCTTTTTAAACACGATGGATAAATTTAGAGAGGTTTTAAAAATATGTACGTGGGTCTGTAGCTTTTCATTCTTAAATATTCTTGCTGGCAATTGTTTAGCCCGTAAAATCATGTATTTCTTATGGGTCACTATGGAATTCAAGATAAGAACTGTTCCTGTGCCTTCCTGTGCCTCAAGAGCATTGCATTACTAGAGCTTGTGTCTGTAATCAGGCCTAGAAAATGAGATTTAGAGAAGGCTAGGAAGGCACAAAATTAGTTGAGAGGAAACAAATGGAACAAGAAGGCAGAATTGTAGAAAGTGAAAAGATAGCTAGGAACCTCTAAGGGACTTAAATTTCTATTTTTTACCTCTCTCCCAAAGTTCAGTGAAGTCTTCCTCAGTGAAGTCCTCTGTTTTAAGGTTTTCTGCTTTTGCACATGACAGGGTTTCTTGGTTTTGGTGGGAGTTTTGTTTTGTTTTTGATGTTTTTACTCAGATGAGTAATTTTAGTTCCTGGTTTAAAACTTGGAGATGAAATATTAAACAGCTTCTGTAAATATTGATAAAAGGAAAGAAGTTATGTATGTAAAATAGCTGTATATTTTTGAAGGATATGAATTATGGAGAAGAAATTGCTTTAAGATAACAGGATGAGTTTGAGTGAAACAATCTTTTAACCAATTACTTAGCAGATACCAATATTTAGTAGTCTTTTCCTAATTTTTAACGTGATGTCTTGAGAGAAGTAGAAGAGAGCATAGTCTCAGATCTGTATTCAGTGTTGAAAGCTGATAGGCTGATTTTACATAAATTTTGAATTCCTGACTTGAATCTCTGAGAATTAAAGTTGTAACATACACAGCATTCCTTCTATGAAACAGGTTTTTCATCTGTTAGAATTTTTTGGTAATCCTGCTTGCAGCTTTAAGTGCTTTATCTCAGTAGCTTATTATCCTAATATGATTAGAACAAGTAAACAACACTAATGCAAATGCAGTAAGTTAGAGGTGTAATTTCTGTTTTTCGTCACCTGCCACCAATCACGAGTTTACAGACCTTCAGAGGATGTTTTTATTTTTAGAAAAATATGCTGATGGAACTGCAATATGAGTCTTGAAATGTTCCTATTTCTAGAGAAGGAAAGTCCGGAGAAAAAGAAAATGAAGAAAGATGCTGGGAATAAGAAGTCAGCACCCGTTAGCATTCTTTTTGGTTACCCTCTGTCAGAGCGCAAACAGATGGCACTTCTCATGCAGATGACAGCAAGAGACAACAGTCCAGGTGATCTTACACAGTTAACAGTTTTCTTCCTCCTGCCTGTTTAATTCTGTCCTAGTCAGAATATTTGGAACACTGATGTTTCTCAACAGTCTTTCGGGGTTTTTTTCCCCATATTTTAAATAATTCATACTTTTGTTAAAATTTATTTCATGTGGTTGATTAATCTGATGAGAAATTCTTGATCTTCTATGTATATATGAAAAGCTTTGCACTGTGACATCTGTAAAAGTTGAAAATTTAATTTCTTCCTTTGTTTGTTTTTCCCTCTCAGACACTGTTCTGTATGGATTATTTAAAGCCTGAAATACTTTCTTATTTTTATTGAAGCTTAACTATTATCTCATTGTCTCACTTTGGAGCAGGATTTGAATTTACAAGGAAATGGGACCATTTCCCTCTGATTTAATGGGAGAGGGAAGATGTCTTGTTTTTAATTCACCATTTCAAACTGTCCTTGGTCCAGCTGCATTTTTTAAAAAGTCTTTATGTATGTATATGTTCTACAGGTGTAAAGTTTTTACAAAATTGCTATTTAGAAGCAAATGACTGGGTTTCCTTAAGGAGCTATCAGTCCTCCCAGCTGTGTTGGTACAGCTGAGGATTTGTATGTAGTACAATACGCAGAGTGTAATTCCTTAAATTGGCATCTCACTACATAAAAATATAGTGGAATTTTGCTGGAGGAAGGGGAAGCAGGGTAGATACTGATCTGCATGATCTCACCTTGTCTTGATTCAGCAGAATTTATACCACAGTATGTGAACCTTGTAGTTTGGATAGACTTCATCTGTCCTAGAAGCTTGCTTAAAATAGTAGGATTTTGCAAAATGCCTCTTTTCACATTGAAAGTCAGCATTGTGCTGACAGTGTGAGGGGGGAAATGTCTTTTATTTAAATATAATTATTCACTGGTCATTATAATCTTTGATGGCAAGTGTTGGCAATCTCTTTACTTCACCTCACTTTAATTAGCTTAACTATGACCATTTAAAAACTTGTTTTGTAGATTCCACCTTAAATCATTCCTTACAAACAACACCAACACAAAAGAAAACTCCAACCTCTTCTTCAAGGCAAAAAGACAAAGTTAACAAAAGAAACGAACGAGGGGAAACTCCTCTACATATGGCAGCAATTCGAGGGGATGTTAAACAGGTCAAGGAGCTAATCAGATTAGGTGCAAATGTAAATGTGAAAGATTTTGCAGGTAAGTTGATACGAATACTCTTTGGCTATATAAATTAGATGTAGCACTGAAGATGTTAACAGAGGTTTCCTTTCGGTTCACGTTGTATGCAAATGAAGAAGTATGGCTTCATAGGAATTCCCAAAATTGTGTTTTTCATTTCCAGTGGCAGTGGTAGTACTGGGATGCTATAGTACATAGCTTACTATTAGAACAGTGTTTTAATACCTAGAGGTTTCAGTTGTGTCTAGGGCCTTTGGCAGTAAGTATTTACAGAAGTCTCTGCTCACTTGCTGAACTTGGTAGGATTGTGCTGGGCAGAGTTAAATGGTGACACTGTGGGCTATGTGAGGAGATGCAAAGTTTAGTAGTGGTGGAGGTGGTGGCACTGTGATGTGCACTGTCTTCACTGGGACAGCTGATGTGCACCAAGGCAGATGAGAGTGGTATGGTTGCAGTTGTCATCTAGTCCTGCTGGATTAATGACAGCTTTGACATGTCAGTATTTGCTGTGATTTAAGCAATGATTGATGAGCTTTGTTAAGTTGTAACATATACGATATTTTTAGGTTTATGGGTTTTGGTTTATGGGTGTGAATTATGTTCTCAGTGGGAATGTCAGGGAGGAGTTGAGGTAGCAGGCCCCTGTGGGAGAAACTTAAGAACTATATAGCACAGTTAGTTGTCAGCTCAAACTTGACATCAAGAGAAGATATTAATGAGATGAACTGAAATCTTGACTTTGGGGGAGAAATAGATTGGTAATTTCTTGGTTTGAAGAGGGTAGCTGAATTTTTATTTGAACGTGAAGCTGCCCAGGACTGGCATGTAGAGGAAGAGAAGAAGACAAGCAGAAGTAGAACACTATGAGATCTTCAAAGAAGTTGAGAGGAGAGATGAGAAGAACTTATTGACAAGAGCAATTTTAGAAAAGGAGGGGGATGTTCAAGGGAAGACAGGCCCATAGAAATCACTGGGAGGATAATAGAAACACTTGAAGAGATGCAGTGGGTTGACCTTGGCAGGCTGCTGGACGCCCACCCAGCTGCTCTCTAACTTCCCTTCCTCAACTTGGTGTGGGGAGAAAAAGATAGAAAAAAAGCCCTTGTGGGTCGTGTTAAAGACCATTTAATAAGAATAGCCGAAGCTGCATGTGCAAGCAAAGAAGAAGAGGAATTTGTTCCCTGCTTCCTATCGTCAGGCAAATGTTCAGTCCCTTCCCAGGAAGCAGGGCCTCAGCAGATGTAACAGATGCTTGGAAAGACAAATGCCATTATGTACAAACTACCCTCCTTACTTCTCCTTTCAATAAGCTCTTACTGCATGACATCCTATGGTATGGAATATACATTTGGGTCAGCTGTCCTGGCTGTGTCCCCTCCCAAACTCTCGTGCAGAAGGAGGGAGAGAGAAAACCATGACACTTCACAAGCCCTATTCAGCAGTAGCCAAAGCACCAGTATGCTGTGGGTACTGGTATAGCCCCAAATGCAATGCATATTACTGTATGGGTTGCTCTGAAGGAAGTTAACTTCACAGCTTCATCCCAGTCTGACCTAGGGCAGATACTTAATTTTAAAGGCAGATGAAAGGAAAAGGACAATGGATGAGAGCTGGTTCTGAGACTCAGTTGGAAAGGAGTATGTTGGAGACTTCATTCGGAGTTCTGGAGGAGGTGTTTGGGATCAAGTGCAATATTTTTTTTATTGGTAATCTGAAGTGAGAAGCAGAGGTGGCTGAACTTCAAAATACTGTGCAGAGGGAGAAGTCAAGAAGAGGGGGAGGATTTGAAGCAGTGAGTCATGAGTGGAAAAAAGTAGGAATTTAGGATGCGGTGTAGTTTAGAGAATTAGAGGTTTTTTAGCAAAGGATTTGGCAGAACTAAAGGAGCAGAAAATGAATTAGTAATGGAGGAAGTAACCCTGCTCACGGGATATCTGCCAGAATGATACTGCCATGTGAGAACTAGAGTAAAGGAAACAGATATTGTCAGCAAGCCAGCACTAGAGTTGGCAGGCTGGGCATTGTGAAAGGATGGAAAAACAAAGCAGTACAACATGGAGAAAAATAAATTATGGAGATAATTAATGCAGGGAATAAAAGACAGGGATCAGAGGGCTGAGATCAGAAGAGTTGTTATCATGTTGGGTGAGTGTGAAAAGGGCAAATGGCAAGAAAATGGAAAGAAGGAGGTGGTAGCCAGACAGTGCTGGAAGTGAGTAACCCAAGTGATGATTGAAGAGAAAATTTAGTGTATGAAGAACAGAAAGAAGTGTTTTGCTTTAGAATAACTTAGATGCTTTTTTTCTTTTTTTCCTTTTTTTTTCTTTCTTTTTTTTTTTTTTTTTTTAGCTTTTTTAAAAATTTAAATGAGTGGCAGCTTGGAAGTTGAGTGAAAGATGAAGGTGAGAAATCTCATTACTGAAGGATTAGCTAAGTTAGTGGTTTCTTGTACCTCCAATTAATGGATGTACAAGACTGCTACTGATTAGACATAGAGTTCATGTGATTAAACTCTTTTACTGGTTATGTTGGAAACAAAAGTTGAATGCCTCCCCAGAACTGGGCTTTGAGATGGCATCAACAGCAGTTCAGGTCAACTGTGAAGTGGAAGTCATCGGGTTGGGGAGAGGAAGTAACAGTAAGGAGTATAGCATGTGTGGGTTGTCATCTTCAGTTGACCCTCTGCTACAGAAAATGAGCACTGAGCTTGTGGAAATCAAAATTGCCAACAATGACTGGTGTTCTGGGAAATACCAGAATAAGTTCTCTGCCATTATTTATTAATAGCTTAATATCAAGCTGCTAATGTTGTTAATGATTATTAGTACATTACTAAAGGAGCACTGGTTATAGTAATTTGCCACACTTACTGTTTCCAATAGTGTGATTGTCAAATGGTTTCCATATATTATAATACTATTTCTATCTACACCTAACACAGTTCAAATGTTTACTAGTCAAAGAATCTCTAGCATGTTTAGCTTGGGGATTTTTTGCCAGATTTTGTCTTCAACTATTTGATTTGTGATTCCCAGCATTCAGTTTAATCTCAGAAAAACTTGGAATTTGATGGGAGGTTTAAAGTTGATAAAGCACGTGTTGCTCATCAGACGGATGGTGTTGCTGTTCTGCAAAGTACTGTGTGTGAGAGAGTGTTTTGAAATGTCCGGAAGCAATAGCGCAGGAATGAAAAACCAAATCTTTGATCTTTGTCTTAAACCTACTATTCTTCACTCTAGGTTGGACACCACTGCATGAAGCTTGTAATGTTGGTTACTATGATGTTGCTAAAGTTCTAATAGCAGCAGGAGCAGATGTGAACACACAGGGCTTGGATGATGATACCCCACTTCATGACTCTGCTAGTAGTGGACATAGAAACGTGAGTGTTCTGGGAGAGTGGGAGGGGGATAAATACATGGTTTGAAATGCTGAAGCTTCAGAGCAAATCCCAACTGTCCTCATTGCCGTTGTATGGTCTTTATAGTTCTGCTTCTGCTGTTTTGGGAGCATCTTAAAGTTTTTCTGATTGTCTTTGTTTCATCTGACTTCTATTGCCAGATACTTTCTACCAGTATCTGTTTTCTTAAATATTTAAAAGTTTCACCTTTACTTTCTTAATAAATAAGCACTTGAATGACTTTTTTTGAGAAACCTTTACTTTATAGAATTCTCAAAAGAAAAATGTCTCCTAACAGTATACTGTGGATTTGTGTACATGATACATATATGTTTATAAATATTTAAAGGTATATATCTCTTATTTCTTTTTAAATATTATTTATGACATTGAAATAGATAATTGATGTATATATATTCTCATTATTTTTTTAATTTACCAATCAACACTTAGTGGAGAAGATAAATGGAGCTCTGTAGGTACTTTAACTTATAAATTTGTTCTTGATACAAATAAATGCAGAAATGACTCTGATTTCCCTTTATATCTTTTTTGTTTCTTTACTGTGTGTGTCATCTGTTGTATAAAGCAAAAGATAAAATTTGGAGCAAGAGGGTGCATCAAGTGCAGAGGAGTAGAGAGGCTGGTAGGTGGGGAACCAGATAAATTCTGTGAAGAAATGCTAGAACAGCAAGAACAAAAGGCGCCTGTTTCTTTCTTACATAATGATGCTGTGTCTGTGTAACAGAGGATGGCTGTCTCTAGTCTTCCCCTTCACTTCTTTACAGAGTAGACTATGTATATACTACCTGGACTTTGCATTTTAGTTGCTGAAGTCTTGCTTTCCAGTCTCAGTATCATAGATAGGACTTAGGACTGCATATCATGTTACTCATATTTCATATGCAACAGGGGATTTTTATGCTGGTTGAGTAACATGTCATGGATAACCTAAAAGTTAATTTATCTAATGCTACAGATTGTGAAGCTGTTGCTTCGACATGGTGGAAATCCATTTCAAGCCAATAAACACGGGGAAAGACCTGTTGATGTTGCCGAAACTGAAGAATTGGAAATGCTGTTGAAAAGAGAGGTGCCCATCTCTGATGATGAGGATAGTTGCTCAGGTAAAAGTACCTATTTAATTGCATATTTAAATGCATCATTTCACCTAAGGTTAAGTGGTCTTAATCTTCTGCAGAGTGTTAGCTATTAAGTCTTGGTGCAGGTAACAATTGATATTGCTAAGGTTATCTTCCACTTTTATTTTTAGAGGTAGTTTGTTAAGTTTTTCAATTGAATTACCTGAAATGTGTATTCTGATTTTTTTTTTTTTTTTTTTACTTTTCTTTCTGCCTTTAATAAGCCATTCCCACTTTGCAAATCAACTCTATGTCAGAATGGTGGTTTTACCAGAGAAAAATATGGAGGAAAATACTGTATTTGTTATGATAATAGCATGTTTCTGAGATGGTTTGTTTCATGGTGAAAAATATCCCCAATGTCGCTTGTTTCCCACCTTTAGTAGATGAATCAGGAGTCAGTGTTTCACATGTGTATAACTTAGTTACTCAGTGTAGAAAAGTTCCTCCCAGTGGGGAAACCACTGGTTTCTGTGGGCGATCAGGTAAGTAACTTGCTGAAGTGGAGGCAGTAATTCTTGGTTCCTCCTGTGTTTCTGCAGATTGAGGAGTATGTAACACCTCCTAGAGCACAGAAAGAATTGTTGCCTCCTCAGAAGCAAAAGATTCTTGACTATGAATAACTTACTTGAGTGACAGACAGGAACTTTTCATTTGGCTTTCACAGAGTCTTCAGCAATTCAGAATCTTTTAGGTAAAAGAAATGAGGTGGATTGAAAACAGGCTGAACACCTAGGCCAGAAGGGTGGTGATTAGTGGCACAAAGTTTATTTGGAGGCCAGTAGCTGCCTGTGTACCTTGGATCAATACTGCATCCACTCCTGTTTTCATTAATGGTTGGGGTAGAGTGTACCATCAAGGGGTTTCCTAATGACGCAGAACTGGGGGTTCTGAGGAGGAGTGAGTGGTGCATCAGAGTTGTGCTGCCATCCAGAGGAACCTCACTGTGTTGGAGAAGCGGGCTTGTGGGAATCTCATGTAGTTCAACAAGGAGAAGTGCGAAGTCCTGCAGACGGGGAGGAACAATAAGCAAGCATCTGACCAGCTGGGAAAGCAGCTTTGCAGAAAAGGCCCTGGGTCGTGATGAACCACCACCAGCTTGACCATGAGCCAGCAATGTGCCCTTGCTACAAAAAAGGCCAGTGGTGTCCCAGGCTGCATTCGGAGGAGTATTGCAAGCAGGTTGAGGGAGGTGATCCTTCACCTCTGCTCAGCACTGGTGAGGCCACAGCTGGAGTGCTGGGTCCAGTTCTGGGCTCCCCAGTGCAGGAGAGACGTTGATGGAGAGAGTCCAGAAAAGGGCCAGGAAGATGATAAAGAGCCTGGAAAAGCAAAGGCTCAGGGGAATCTTGTTGATGCCTAAAAATACCTGAGGGGAGGTTGTGAAGAGGACAGAGCTGGGCTCTTGTCAGTTGTGCACAGTGACAGGACTGTAGGCAATGGGCACACAGTGAAACACAGGAAGTTCCCTCTGAACAGCAGGAAACATTTTTTTCACTGTGAGGATGACCAAGCAGTGGCACAAGTTGTCCAGGCAGGCTGTGGAGTCTCCCTCCTTGGAGATAATTTTAAAGCTTTTTGTGCAGGGTCCTGGGCAGCTGACTCTGGGTGTCCCTGCTTGAGCAGGGTGGGTTGAGCTAGATGATCTCCAGAGGTCCCTTCCAACCTCAGCCATTCTGTGGTCTGTGAAAAGCACATGAAGAAGAGCATCATGTCACATGATTGTAAAAGTTGGTTTCTGTTTCCCAGGAAAATAAATAAAATCTAACCCCCTAGAAATGTTTTCTATTCAAAATTTTGCTGTACTTCAAGGAAAAAAGTCGTATTGCCCTATGTTCTGATGTAGTGTTAACTTTCCTGAAATACAGTGCATGGCCCTTCTGTTCTAAGGGACAGTTGTGGCATCACTTCACAGAATCAACTTCAGCTTAGTTGAAAGCATTAATCTTAAGACAAATATTTTTACATATGTGTAATAGAAACTTGTTGCTATTTAGCAATTGATTCCTCAACAGTCTGTGCAGGGTATTGTCCTTTAGAAAGAGTCAGGTTATACAGTAATTAATGCACAGTAGGTGAGGTTTTCAAAATTAAAAGTGCATTACTTTTATTAGATCAAAATGTTAATTAGTATTTTTACGTGCCTAAGTGGGAGCTGTAAAGAGAGGGGAGAACTTTGATTTCATTACCTTTTGTTTTCTCTTAAAAAGCTTAATTCTAGTGAGAAGTTTTGTTGTGTGCTTAAGGTAGATTTTATTCTTTTTTCATTTGTAAAGAGGTGACTGCTGAACTGAACTCTTTTGTCCTGAAGTGTGACAAGTGTCCCATTAGTATTCAGTTAATTTTTGGTTTTCTTACTTTAGATTCTGAAGAAGCTCCATCTGTAAATCCTTCCAGTGTAGATGGGAATGTTGATTCAGAAGCAGAAAAGGACTCTGTAGCCAACAACAGCAAACAAACAGTCTCTAGTAAGCCACCACCTCCATCTGCTCTAGATGAGTATGAGTTCAAAGATGATGATGAAGATGAAATGAAAAAAATGGTTGATGACAAACATATTCTTAGAAAAGACCCAAGGAAAGAAGATGAGACTGAAGTTGAAAAGACCAGCTTGTTTGTGAAACAAGAAAAAGTTGTCTTTTCAAAATCATTCAAAAACAGAAAGCAGAAACCCTCTAGAGTTCTGTATTCAAGTTCTGAAAGTTCAGATGAAGAAGTACTTCAGGACAAGAAAATGGTCTCTCCTTGCTCTGTTTCAGAGACATCAAATTCTGATGTCAGAGTGAAGAAAGAATATATGGTTACAAATGAACACAAGCAAAAGGGCAAAGTTAAAAGGAAAGTAAAAAATCAAAGCAAAAATAAAGAGAATCAAGAAGTAAATCAAGAAAAAGAAAATGCTAGGGTAACAAATATAGCTACTTCTGGGTTAGATTGTTTAGATAAAGCTAGAGAGGAAGAAACCTTTAAGAAGTCTTTCACCTCAAAAGAAGATTCTTCTTTACATCTGTTTCATATCACTGCTGGAAAATCTCCAAAGCATCCCTGTGGGTTAAGTGAAAAGCAGTCAACACCATTAAAGCAAGAAAACACCAAAACTTGCTTATCACCAGGAGGTTCTGAAATAACACTGCAGCCCGAATTGGTTCGGTATGATCACAATGCTGATTCTGATTATCTGGTAGAAAGTTCTAGTGGCAAATCTTGCAAGCACAAAGAAAAAAGCAAGCATCATCAAAAGGATTTTCACTTGGAATTTGGTGAAAAATCTAGTCCTAAAATTAAAGAGGAAGATAATAGCTCAACATTTGAGAATTCAGAATATACTTTGAGAAAAATTGACAAAGAAGGTAAAACACTTAAAAAGCATAAATTAAAGCACAAAGAAAAAGAAAAGGAAAAGCGCAAAAAGGAACAGGATGGGGAGAGGGAGAAACACAAACCTAAAGATAATGTTAAAGAGGTTCAAAGAAGTATTGAGTTTGACAGAGAATTTTGGAAAGAGAACTTTTTCAAAAGTGATGAAAATGATGATACGTTGATAAATACAGAACACGAATCTCTTTCTTCAGACAAAAAATCAAAGCTAGAAAAAACTGTGGCAAAAGAAGATAAGTTAGTTAAGGAAAGACAATTCCAGAAAGAGAGAAGTATTAAAGATGAGAGAGAAAAAGAGAAGAACAAAAAGGAAAATGAGAAGTTTCTCAAGGATGAGAAAATAAAAGATACAAAAGAAGAAAAAGAAGTTACACTTGCAGATAAAGAAATAGAATTATTCTGTTTTGGTGTTAAAGATGATGCACCCAGCATGCATATAGTAGAAAGAGAAATGGATACTGAAAAGCAGGACAAGAATTTAAAGGAAAATAAAGAAAAGACAGAAAAGCGATTCTCAATCAAAGAAAAAGATGTTGAAAAGATAGAAAGAAAACATGGAGAAAAAGAGAAAAAATTAAAGCATGAATACAAAATGGAGAAAGAAAAAGCAGAAGTAAATGAAAATACAGAGAAGGTAAAGGAGAAGTCTGGTTTTCAGCAAGCAGAAAGGTGTCATAAGGAAAACGATAAAGTAAAAAGCATGGGTGCTCTTAAAAAAGCTGATGACAAGGAAAGAAATAAAGAAAAAACTGATAAGAAGCATGATAAAGAAAAGGCCGATAAAGACAGACATTGGGCTGAAAGCAAAGAAAAACACTATACTGAAAGAAAAGTCAAACAATCTGAAAAAGAATCTGAATATACTAAATCAGAAAAAAATAGAAGTAAAGAGAAGGAATTTGAAAAAAAAGACAAATCAAAAGACAAGGAGACCTCATCATTAGCAAGCTCAAAACACATGCAAGAGGAAAGGAGATGCACTATTACCGAAAGTAATAAAACAGTTAATGACAAACTGTCATCTTTGAAAGAAAAACCGAAAGATGATTTGTTGAAAACTCCAGATGGTAGAGAGAAAGATAAAAAAGATAAAGATATAGACAGATACAAAGAGAGAGACAAGCATAAAGATAAACTGCATCAAAGTGGTTTGCTTAAACTAAAACTTGAACATGAGAAACTTAAGCCTAAACCAGCTCCTGCACCAAAGGATGCTCGGCCTAAAGAGAAAAGGTTAGTCAACGATGATTTAATGCAAACTAGTTTCGAAAGAATGCTTAGCCTTAAAGATCTGGAAATAGAGCAGTGGCATAGAAAGCATAAAGAAAAAATAAAACAGAAAGAGAAGGAACGTTTGAGAAACCGCACTTGTTCAGAACATAACAAAATTAAAGAAAAACCCAAACACTCAATACCTGAAGTAAAAGGCAAAGAACTGATTCGTTCAAAAAGTTCAGAGTTGCCAGATGTTTGTATGAAGGAGAAACAGCAAAAAGATGCTACAAGTAATAGGTCACAGTCAGTTGATACGAGAAGTGTCAATGTTGCAAAGCCTTCCTTGTCTCTGGATAATTTAAATAGATCCCCCAAATCAGAAAGTGAAAAGATGGGGCTGAGCTCCAGGTCAGTGTCTATGGTTTCTGTTGCAAGCTCTGAGGATTCTTGCCATACCACAGTAACTACTCCAAGGCCTGTAATCGAATATGATTCAGACTTTATGCCAGAAGGTTCTGATTCCCAAATGTCTTTTTCACAGTCACCATTTTTGGCAAGTGCCAAATCACCAGCCCTTGTGGAAAAAGAGGCTGATGGTCTTGCTGAGTTGTCAGATCGCATTAAGACACCTTTCACGAACAGGCTCCCACAAATGTATGTTAGATCAGCATCTGCTGAAGATGTTAAGTTGGTTTTAAATGAGTGTAGGCCTGTTATAGAGGTTCGAAGATGCAGCATGCCTGCTGCAGTTTCTGATCACAGCAAACAGCCTCAAACATCAGAAGAAAACAACCAGAACGCTCTGCTGTCTGTTCAGACTTACGGTAGCACTTCTCCTAAACCAGAACTACTGTGCAGCACACTTGAAAGAGATTTTCAAAGCAGTGTGACTGTTCTGCTGTCAAACTTCACATCATCTCCAAATAGAGCTATTAGCAGCAAGCAGGCGACAACGGGGACAAGTACCATTAAAGAGATTGCTCAGATGAGCCCTTCAGAAAACTCCAACATGCGTTTAGAGCCATGTAGTCAAAGTGGTGTGACTGAGCAAACCAAACCGTGGGATGTGCCTTTTGACAGACTTAGTTCATTAGACAGTGACTTTAACAGCTCAGGTTGTGGTGTATCAGAGCAAGATGCTAGAAGCATTATAGCAGTGCATAATTCTGAGAGCAGGACATTAAAAGAGCAACAAGTATCTGAATTTTTGCCTCAGCACCCTGATACTAAGGGAAGTTCCAGTTCTCAAGAGTCTGCATTGTTGTTGCCTTCACAGTCGCCTTGTTCTTTACCTATTCAGCCACTTCCAGTTGTGTCAAAACACGTTTCTTTACCAGGCATGATCAGTCAAGATTCATCATTTGTACAGCAGCAAAATGTAGTTCAGACTACAACTTCTACTTTGGATACAGATGCTACTAGTATCAGAGAGCTGGAAAATGCTTTCTTCCCTTCAAACATTAAGAAGACTGATGGACCCATGGCTGTATATTCTGAGAGCTCTGCAAAAGATGTTTCACAGAGCTGTGAAAGGGTGAATGATTTACCAATGGTACCATTAGAGAAAGATATTCCTGAAAGTGATAGCAGTTCACAGTTAAATGTGAATTTGTACTCACTCAGTAAAGTTGTTTGTAAGAATGCCCTGAGTGAAGTGGATGGTAACACAGCAGATACTTCAGATACTAGAAATGAAAAAGACCAGCAAGAAAAGTTGGTCTCTGTGCATGTTGATAGTGGAGCCAATGCTGATCTCTGTGAACTAAGTTCAGTAATGTCAAAGGGAATTACAAATGAATTGGTTAATAAAAGCCCCTGCACTGCAGACAGAGAAAATGTGTTGGCAGGTGATGCACCACAGTACTCCTCTCTATCCAATTTGGAAAATAGTTCACAGCAGATCACACAGGAAGAGGTGCATAAATACAGCCAAACAGTTAAAGTAGAAGAAGAAGTTGCTGAGGATCAGAAGATGGAACCTCAAGAAGTACCTCAAAGAATCACAAGGAACAGAGCAAATTTGCTTGCTAACCAGGCCAAGCAGAATCCTCTTGGCTGTACACAAACATCAGAAAAAGAGTCTGAATCATCAGCATCTATGAAAGCAAGAATTAGATTAACTGAAGATGATGATGCTCAGGTACATCATCCACGTAAAAGGAAGATGTCACGCGTGCCTCAGCCTGTGCAAGCAAACCCTTCTTTGCTGCAGGCCAAGGAGAAGACCCAGCAGTCACTGGCAGCTATTGTTGATTCTTTGAAACTTGAAGAGATTCAGCCATACAGTTCTGAGAGAGCAAACCCCTATTTTGAATACTTGCATATAAGGAAGAAAATAGAAGAGAAGCGTAAATTGCTGTGCAGTGTTATTCCTCAGGCACCTCAATATTATGATGAATATGTGACCTTCAATGGTTCCTACCTGCTGGATGGCAATCCCCTGAGCAAGATATGCATCCCAACTGTAAGTTACATGGTCTTTCAATATGCAGTGCAATGGAAGACATGTTTTGGTTTTATTTTTGTAACTTCCATATTCTTCCTAACTTGATCTGAATATTCTGCTGGAAGCAGTAAGTTGACATATGTCAAATTAATATTGATTAATAGCATCATATTTAAAAGCCCCATTCACTGGAAATACAAACAGTGGTTTCATAGTCACTATAATACAAACCATGTATGACACCTGTCAAGGGCATACAGACAAACACTATATTTCAAAGTATGTAAAGCCTATTCTTTCAGAAGTGAAGTCAATTATCGAGAGCTTCTCTGAATTTCTGCTGTCAATAATTTCATTAAAACTATATAATCAAAGCTGTTTCGTTTGGAGGGGGGTGGAAGTGCAGTGCTTCAGAATATGAAGTCCATTGCCAAATGTTTTAAGTAGGAGAGTGCCTCCCAGCTGTCTCAAAAGCAGCAGATACAATCTGCTGTGTCCTGGCATTTATAATCCATCAATCTAAAGTGTTCATAATTTCATTAAATAATGTCAAGGTTTTTTCTCTTTTTACCGAAGAACATCTGTAGTTCAGAGACACTTGTTTAAGTTTAAGCTCTCCATTTCTGAATGGTCAAGTTATTATGTCAGCTCATCTAAGATAGCTCACCCTTACTTGAGAGTAAAAAAGCTTTAGCTTTTTCTGTTAGAGTTGAGGACTTTTTTGATGAAGCAATGAATAAAAGTTTAATGTGTAAATTTAAAACTGTTTGCTTCATTACACAGCTAGTCTTAATTCCCTGTACAAACTGTTCTCAGTTTTTGGAAGTAGTAGGCCCCTTACAGTCTGAGGAAAGATGTGGGTAAGATGGCCCTTTTACAAGGTCTGAAAGTGAACCAGAGTGTATGGTAGGCTTCACCACAATTTACCAGGCTGTCAGCCTTCCCAAGTCTACAAATCTTTCTCAGTAGCTATTGCAGCTTCTGTAACATCTTTATCACTGGAGGCATAGATTTCTTTTTGTTTTTTTTTAAAGCTTCTGCTAGTCAAGTACATACTGTTTCCAAGCTACAGCTTACTGCTTTGGCACCACACTTGAGTGCTTAATGTGGAATAACTGGGAGGTAGAGAAGCATGGCATATAGTTTTCCCTGGCCCATCTCCTACTTGAGCAATAGAATTCGATTCCCAATCATAAATGGCAATGTGTGTAGACACCGTAAAGAGGGCAGTGTTTTGACTTGATATTAAAACACTGCCTTATAATTCCTTCCTGTCTCTCTTACTGAGTATAATAGGGATCTGCAGTTAATGAAAATAAATTTAGGTATTGGAGAGCAAAATCTCAGACAACAGGTTCAGAAAATAGATGCGTGTGTGCTTCCTATTCTCAATGACTTTTAATTAATTGTTGAAAAGAAAAATTGATAAAAATATAAATACGTAATTGAAGGATTACAGTTACTGATTTTTGTCTCATTTAGATTCCTGGTTTGTTTCCTTACACATACATGTTCTGATGGTAATGATGTTTTAAACAGTTAATTGTTTTGTATATACTTTGATGGTCCTGGTAATATTCTGCAGATATAGAGAGAACAGGTAGAACTTTTTATTTCAAGCTCCTAGAAGCAAAAAGGAAGATAAATTTTGAGAAACCAAAGTGAATTATTAGGAAATTGGTGGTTATTTTCATTAGAATTAAAGTGTAAGAAAAAGGGTGAGTTTTGTTCTAAATAAGAAAATACTCTAAGCAATTCAGTTTTGTTTGTGTGAAAAATCTCCAATGCGACTAAGTGCTTTATTTAATTACTGTCACTTGTGTAGATGTACAATTTTGATAAAACTTCTCATGTTTCCTTTCAGAAAAGAACAAATGGTTAAAAAAATTGGTAATAGTTCAGATTTAACTTATTGGCAGAATTTGCTTGTGTACACAGTTTAATAGTTTTATTTTGTCACCATTGAAAATCACAGTCGTAGTAATTCCTGTTACAAATACCATAAAAAGGAGTATTGCTAAACCAAGGATCATTTCCTTCTCAGAAATGAGTGTTTATTGTAGACATTGTCCAACAAAGTGAAAATAAAGGCTCGGCTTAGTCTCTCTGAAATTTTAAAATATTAATAACGTGTTGTTACACCTATAATGCGGGACTTAATAAGTAGTTGTAAAATTACCTTTTTGTCGAGTTTGTTTTACAGTTTTTTATTTCCATTTTCTAATGATTCCCTGTTGACCAAATTTTTGCCTCATCAATTTACATAGCGAGAAGGTAGATACTCTTCCTTTGATTATTCCTGTGTTACAGATATCCTTTGTGTAGGTCTATGTGAAGACCATATATTTAGCTCTGACGCTCTGAGACTCAGAATGGTTGGGGTAACATACTGTTCTCTGCATTGGAATTTTAATGATGCACTGTAGTTTATCTGATGAACTTCAAACATGCTGTAGGTGGGAACTAGGAGATGGTGTGCTAAAACCTTGTTTCCACTGCCTTGTTTGTGTATTGTAATTTACAGCCCAGATCACCTAAGGCTGTGAGGGTATTCACGCATGAATTACGGCTTCCCTCTCACCAGTGCAAATACAAAACATAAGGTGGGAGACATCAGGTCAGTTCAAAATAGAAGGAAATAAATCTGAGTCTTCTAAGAGAGTAAATTTCAATTGTACTTGGCTCTGTTGCCTTTCAGATTGTTCCATGTTCTGCAGAGTTCAGTCATCTTTGTCTGTATAGTGTCCTGAGAGAAGGTACCAGGAGGATTCACTGCCAGCCTCCAATGGCTGTCTAGCAGATGTGTTTCTAGTAAAGGGATTCTGTCTGGTCTCCTGGCATTGCTGTAGAAACTCAAGTGGTAAAATCTAATTTTAGGGGTATTACCAGAAACTTGTTTTCAAAATGCATGAAATAGAGTATTAGAGCAGGCCAGTTGTTGGGATAACATAGAGTGGAGGTTTGTAGCAAGCACAAATGGGGATTGAATGAAGCATGCAAGGTCTACAGGAAGGTTGCTGATGGGTTTTGATGTGTTGGAGATGGGGAGGGCATGTCTTGAACATGAGCTCTTGCCAATCAAACCTGCTCTAATGGCTGGCTCCAGGTGAGGTGGAGCAGAGGCAAAAGGCCAAGTTATGTCTGGCTTTTCTGGGTTGTTCCTTAGACTGGGAACAGAGAATTACCTGAAGCAGGGAGGGCCACTTTGTTTCTCTCTCTTCTGTATGCAGTGTGGGCCCTTAAGAAAATAGCTAATATTTTGGTTATGCAAAAAACAGCGGGCCCCTTTTTTTTTGTGGTGTTCAGTTTCATGCTCTGTTCTTGCGAGTCCAGCTTACGTGTTTGTATTTTCCCTATACAGTTTTTTTGTGTTCTCTTTAGTAACAGTTTCTTTGACTAGGGGGTCCAAGAGGCTCCTCTGACTGTTTCTGCCTTAAAACCTTTAACTTAGAATTTCTGGTCTCAAAGAAACCAATTTCCTTTGTCTGAATCCAGTGCTGGTTCACAGGCTGGGATTTCCAGCAGGTGGTGTGCAACTGCCTGAATCCTGTGTTCAGACTCTTAAGGATCTGGGGCTCACTTTTCCCAAGTTTCCAAGAAGAGAGGAAAAAACAGATCATTCCATAAATTGCTGTAACCAAACCTAGTATTTAGCTGTAAATTTTGGCAGGTCGTGTTGGGCTGGGCAAGAGTGAAGAGTTTATGGATGTATCCAGTGGCAATAGGGATCTCTGGGGTCATGGAGACTTGTCAATGTCTCCATGTTCACAAGTCTGAACATGATCTGTGTTCTGGGCTGACCTTAATCTGTTGAAACAGAGTTCTAGACGTTTAAATAAAAGTCCACACAGCTCTGCTGTCTAGGTGATCAGCTCCTTGTCAGGTGATTTCTGTGGTGTTGATCCTTGTTTCTCCTGCACAATTAAACCATCTGTAAATCTAAGGGAATAACACTTTACAATATTTGTCACAGGACAAGGGTGAACGGCTTCAGACTGAGAGAGGACAGGTTTAGATTAGGTACTAGGAAAAAATTCTTAACTGTGAGAATGGTGAGACACTGAAGCAGGTTGCCAAGAGAAACTGTGGATGCCGCATCCCGGGAAGTGATCAGCGCCAAGTTGGATGGGGCCTTGAGTAACCTGGTCTGGTGGGTGGCATCTCTGCACATGGCAGGGGGCATGGAACTCAATGACCCTAAGGTCCCTTCCTACCCAGACCATTCTGTGATGCTGTGAAATTGTTCAGGTGATATGGATGCTTGCCAGCTCTGAACTTTTTATTTCCGGAAAATTTAGGTGCATAAACCCAAAGCTTATTTGTAGACAGATTCTCAGTCTTGCTTCTTACCTGTACACTTTTCTGTAAGCAAAAGAACAGAGATTTTGGAAGATGTTTTGGGTTTATTAAAATTGAAGCTTGATATTACTTACAAACATCTTGTCTTATTTTATTGAAAGACTGTGACAGCACTATTGTACTGTACCATGAATGCAAAGTTTTCAGGAAAAACTAGACTACAGGGGGTATATTTGTTTTTAATACTGATGTTTTACACAAAATGGCGTATGCTATAAACATTACTGGTTTGAGGGCCAAGCTCTTTTCACTAAGAAAAATGAAGTGTATCTTATTCTGTAGTTTGAAATGTGAAGGAGTTGAATGTTGTTTTATACCATATAATAACTTAAGGAATGAACTGCAACCAGTTACTCATATTATGTTCTATAATTCCAGATACACTGGCTAACTTCTAATTGGGGAAAAAATTGTCCTGAAATAATTTTCCAGTATAATAGTAATTGACACGTTTCTGGTTTATCAGATAAATCACTACTGGAATGTATAGGTGCAAGATTGATACTAATAATCTGGTTTAATCAACAGTGTGTCTGTATTTCCAAAATGGATTTATTACTTCTTGACAGTTGAAGGATCTATTTTATTGAAGAGACTTATTTATCTTTCTCTTTGTGTTAGCTATGGGGTAGGGTACAGTAACTAGCTTAGTTACTATAGTTACATGTAGCAGGTACGTATTTGAGCTGTGGTTTTTGAGTATCAGAGGTAGTAGGTAGTGTTTCATGTAGTTTGAATGGGTCTTTCCAAAGCTGTGTCAGTTGTTAAAGCCCATGCCGAACTGTCAGGTAGAACTGGCATAAAGAAAAGTAAACTTTGGGTGGAGCCTTAAAACTCCCAAGATTTTTATTAATTACTTCTCAGAAAGCATCTGATTTCTACAGTTGCCAGGAGGGCTCCAGGTGCCTTTTCAGTGTTTTTTATACAGCTCAGACCAGACAGTAATTCTGGCTGTTTACTATAATTGACTGAAGATGCAGAATGTTTATAGTATAGCGAATCAGTAACAGCGTTGATATGGCACTCAAGTGTATTCGAATTTTTAAGATTATTTTCCTTTTAAGTAGTAAGTTTTTTTAAAAACTTATTTGAATAACTGACAGGAAGAAACACTTTTTCAAGCTACTGTCTGGGTCTCTAGTCTACTTTTTGTGCTTGCCTGTGTTCTGCATGATTGCAAGATTAGGAGTATGGTTGGTTATCTTTTGTGCAGTATAAAATGCTGTTGCCATTGTATGAATATATCAAGTGGTTTGGGGTTTTTTAGATATACTTCTTTTTTTACTTTTCTCTTGCATTTTGCTGGGCAGTTTTTCTCTTCTCACAACAAACAGCTGTGCTTTAAAGAGTCTAAAACTGAAAGCAAGTTATATTCTTATTATATTCTACAGTACAGCATTTTAAAAAGAAAGCTATGGAATGCTGATAATGATTGGTTAAAAGCACTAAACAGCCTGAAACACCATTTTCACTTGGGTTTATTAATTTTATGGTATGGAATCCTTAAAACCTTTTGCACATTGAATTCACATAATTAATGGAAAGTAAAAAGCTCATATTTTTCTTTAAAAATGCCTTGCTTATTGTTTCTTGGATTTGTTTTTTTTTTTAATAGATCACATGAGCAATGCTAAACATGTTAAATACATATTCACTATACTATTTTTAAACCATTTTTCACAGATTACACCACCTCCATCACTGTCGGACCCACTTAAGGAACTATTTAAACAACAGGAGGTTGTAAGGATGAAACTACGTTTACAGCACAGTATTGAAAGGGTAAGACTAATTTAATTTTATGTCCTGAATTTAAGCTTTAGCAGTTTTTGCCCTTTCAATGAATAGACTACATTTTTCTCAATTTAACAATGTTTAGAAGTAATCTTCTTTCTATCCAAATTTATTAATTGGAGCAACTTCTAAGCAGGGGGGGAAAAATGGTTTGAACAGCTGTTAGCAGGACCCTCAAGTCAGTAAGAGAGTAGCTTTTTCCTGCTAATTGCTCTGAGTTGTGTCCCAGATTTATCGTAGAGGCACTGTAGTTTTGAAAGCTAATGATGGTTGTAGACTTCAGAACCAAATTGACTGAGTTAAAAGAATTGAAGACATAATAAATTCTATATTGAGAGGAGACACGTGTGGCTCTAAGACAAAAATATGTTTGGCAATATTCTGCTCAGAAACTGCCTAAAATTATATTAGAACTACATCTGTAGGCATCACTGATTTTGAGCACAGAAATAGAGAAAATATTCCTGATTTAAGAGTATTCTTTATTTTTAGGTTGCCCTTTTTCCTTGGTAACCTAGCCTTAGATGCCAGTATCGTGAGCCAGATAGCTTGTGGGCACAGGCAGAACACCTTTCTGACACAGATGTGTAAGGATTTCCACATAGTTATACAAGGAGCTGCCACATCAAACTCAGTGTGATGCTTTTTCAATTGACAATTTCAATGTGACTTAACCAGCCCAGCTGAGAGAGGGGCTTTACTTGAATTTAGTATTTCAGTGAAAAATATAAAATAAGAAACACCAAGACTGTAAACATGGTTCAAGTTTTGACTGAAAATGAATCAGTTGCAGCTAAAAATATTGTGGCCAGCAGGACAAGGGAGGTGATTCTGTCTCTCTGCTCTGGTGAGACCCCCTGCCCCCGAGAGTGCTGTATGCAGCCCTGGGGTCCCTGACATAACGAGGACATGGACCTGTTGGTGTGAGTCCAAAGGAGGGCCATGAAACTGATGAGAGGGCTGGAGCACCTCTCCTGTGGAGAACAGATTGAGAGAGTTGGGGCTGTTCAGCCTGGAGAAGAGAAGGCTCCAGGGAGACTTCATTGAGCCATTTCAGTATTTAAAGGGACTTACATAAAAGAGGGACAGTGACTTTTAACACGGGCAAATAGTGATAAGACAAGGGGAGGTAGTTGTAGACCAAAAGAGGAGAGATTTAGATTAGAATATTAAGAGGAAATTCTTCATTGTGAGGGTGGTGAGGCACTGGAAGAAGTTGCCCAGAGAAGCTGTGGATGCCCCATTCCTGGCAGTGTTCAAGGCCAGGCTGTGTGGAACCCTGAGCAAATTGGTCTAGTGGAAGGTTCTTGCCCATGGCTGAGGGGTTGTAACTAGATAATCTTTAAAGTCTCTTCCAACCCAGACTCTATGGTTCTAGTCAAAGGAAAGGTGCTCCTTTTCCTGTTTTCTGAAAAATGGGAAATACATTATAATATTGTAATCCACCTTATTTTATTTTGATAAGAATTAGATCCATTTCATTGTAGAGCAGTAAACACATACATTCTTCTATGTCTTAAAAAATTGTGCATATTCATAGTTACTTTGCTCATATGGGCTGTTCTTCGAATGAAATCCACTTTATACAACTCTAAGTCAAGCTTTGTCAAGTGAGTTGTATTTTTCTTGTCTCAGTTTAGGAAAGAATATTTATGCAGCTGTGAATTTGGGGAGTTACTGCATGATATTTAAAAATAAATTATCCTGCAAATTACATTTCTTCTTCTGTTTGCTTGGCCACTGCCTGGAGTAAAAAGCTTCATACAGTTAACATTTACAAATCTGTATCCCAACCCTATGCTCCTCCTACCTTTCATCTTTCACCACCCTAAGTAACTGGAACTTGCCTCAATAAGTGGAAACATTCAGCCATCAGTTGAGGCTGGGGCTAAAGAGAAGATGTTTCCAGTTCTGACATCCATGAGACACTCTTTGCATCATTAAATTGAAATTTTGGATTTGATTAGAACACCTACCCCTCCTACCTTCAGCTGCCCATTTCTCCCACTGTTCAAAAGTGTAAGCCCTAGAAAGAAATTCTAAATTAGTGGACATTTTTATGAATCCTTAACTTACTAAATGTGTATTTATATGTTGATATCTTAATTAGGAAAAGCTTATTGTCTCTAATGAGCAAGAGGTTCTACGTGTTCACTACCGAGCAGCCAGGACCTTGGCTAATCAAACTCTGCCCTTCAGTGCCTGCACTGTGCTGCTGGATGCTGAGGTGTACAGTGTGCCTCTGGATGCTCAGGTAAGGATTTGTCCTTCACAGCTTCAGACAGAAAGGTCTCACTAGCCTGGCTTAAGCATTCAGAGAGAATTCTGTTCCCATAGCAAAAGTGTCATTGATATGCCTGGAATTAAGATTATGCCCATTACAGGTTGTTACTTATATTGGGCCTCAATTGAGTGTACAGTAGTAGGAGGATATGGGTGTATGTACGTGGTTTTTCTGTTTTCTTTGACCTCCAGGAATTATGGGGTGGATAGAATAAGAAAATTTTGTTATAAAAAATAGGTTTCAGTCATAAACAGAACATGTTTTTTGAACTTACAAATATAGTTTAAACAAGAGCAAAGACATTATCAGCATAGAAGATCACATCGATCAGTAATGCAGATAATTTCAATGCAGTAGTATGTGAAATGATGAAATTGGTTTATGAAATTTGGAAATGTTTTGTGGACGTGTCCCCATTATACTGTCCTCCTCTGTACGAGGCAGTCTCTAGAACTGTACCATGAAAAACAGATGACCAGGAGTGAAATGTTGATTGCTACCACATGAAATAACCTTTCTCAAAATTACTTCGGGATCCGTGTCACTTAGTTGTGTTATGTTATTTACATGTTCACTGTGGGTATTTAATCCTGATGAAAACATAAAATAAGCAATGTGCTTCACAATCTGTGTGTGTTGTATGCACTGCCACTCAAAGTTGGCTGCAGCTGTATCTCTGAGAGAAAAAAATCAATCCCCAAATGGGATTGGTATTTTGTGAACAGTTTTTTCCAACTAACAAACACAGAACCAGCATTCGACACCTGTCACAGTGACTGTGAGAAACACATAATGCAAGGAGGAAACGTTGATGTTTTGGGTGGAATAAAAGTGTTGATGCATTGGGTGTTTGGCATTTTAAAATGAAACGCATACATTTCCAACATATGGGAGATTTTGCATTAGTTCTAATTAATAATTAGTGCATTATTACATTTTCCAGTGTTTCTTTGGTCCGTTACTACATTTTTCCCCAGTCTTTAAAGAACTAGAGCTATGCCCAACAAAGTGATTCAGCAGGAGATAGCAGTTTATGGGGACTGTATTGTCTCATTTTAAGCCTTCATACAGATAAATTTTTAAAGCATCATTTCCATAGTACTTCTGACCGGTAGGGCAAAAATTTTTCTCTTCCAAAATTCTGGATATCCTTTGCTTTATTTCTGCTCCAGTTAATAGGCCTTGAGCTTTTTAGAGATGAGGAATACATGAGTTGTGCATTTTTGTAGTTAACATTTTACAGTTCTTTTTAAGTAAGCTGATTCTGTATTTGAATTTTGTGAAACAAAAGGAATCTTTGTTGGGGGAGAAGTTGAAGTGTTGTGTGTGCCCCCCAAGTATTGCCATTTTTTTTGACCATCTATATCATAACAAGAGCAGTAATAAAATGCCTCTCCTTCCCCCTCACTACTTCAACAGCTTTGCGTTTCAGTCTGTGGTAATGTTTCTTAGGAAATTATTTTGCCTATAATGTTCAGCAAATTATGAAATAAATATTTTATGTCATTGAAATCAATGTTTTATACTGCCAACTTGATGGTTTGATTTAAATTTGTTTAATGAGAAGAATGTAGACACATAAGAAAACATTGTCTTGTAATGCATTCTGCCATTTTCCTGTTAGCCCATTACTAATTTTCTTCTCTAGAAAGGTCAGTCTTTGCACATTTTGGTTGGGCTTTTTTGTTCCTTCTGCTGCAGTGTACAAATTCCTGCAGTGTAGTCTTCTCTCTCTGAAAGAGAAACAGCAGCTTGTTGTATTTAGTGGTTATTATTTAAATATTAGATTAGCATAGTCTGGCTTTAGGCCTATGTATAGAATATATTTTGTTTCTCATAGTGGGCAGATGTGACCATCCAAATCCTTATGAAATAGTTGGAATTAAAAAAAAAAACCACAACTGTTTCATTAAGCAGGACGTAAGACAGGTCTGCTCAATTTTTTTAATCTCCTTTTAGGGATTGTGATGGCAAAAAATATTTTTTAAATTGCATTCAATACTTGTGTAGTCAGTTAAATCAGGCTGCTCAAGTTTTCCTTTATTAAATTTTTTCTTTTCCCTGAGGGATATTGATTTGATTTGTTACTGAATTTTAAAGAGAAAAAAGAGACAGTAATTTTTAGTGGAAGGATGTGCCTTTTATTAGTTAAGACTTTAGGGTATAAATCTTTAAGCTTCCCACTCTAAATTTCAAAACCAGAGCACAGTAAATAGCTTGAGGGAATGTGAAAACACCCATTTTTAGTGAGCAGCTGGCTCACAGTGGAAGTGTTGGTCAACATTTATACGCCTTTATACTTTGAATCTGTTTTTCCATGGGAAGCAGTGTTTGTGGGATTATTTATTATTTATGTCCCACTGAGTAGGTTTTATGTTTTAAAGTATGTTTTAAGATTGAATCATCAAGTTTGAGTGATTTTTTTTTTCAGACTGATGACAGCAAAACATCGGTGAGGGATCGATTTAATGCAAGACAGTTCATGTCATGGCTGCAGGACGTTGATGATAAGTTTGACAAATTAAAGGTACACTCCTTGGTCTTTCCACTTAAAAAAAAAAACAAACCAAAGTTAATGTCATTATGAAGATGAGATTAATAAATAGTAGATTTGTGTGCAGTATCATGGGCTTTTGTGGAGGCAACACAAAGGAAGGTCTATCAGCATAGGAAAAACCTAACTTTTGTTGCTATGTAGTGTAATGGAATATTTAGCAAATTTCTAAATATATACTGGGAGAATTATTTACAATCACCAGAGAGGCTCTTAGAGATATTTCCTGTGTTCAAACTTGTTGCAATAGTATTTTTTCAAATATTTCAATAACTTCTTTCTCAATTTTAAACCAGACATGCCTTTTGATGAGGCAGCAGCACGAAGCAGCAGCACTGAACGCAGTGCAGAGACTGGAGTGGCAGCTAAAACTGCAAGAGCTTGATCCTGCTACATACAAATCTATCAGCATTTATGAAATTCAGGAGTTTTATGTTCCTCTTGTTGATGTTAATGATGACTTTGAATTGACACCCATATGACAACCAGCACCGTCTGGCTCACCCCCTCCCTGTGGATGGCTAGAGACTGAGGTGCAGTGATGCACAAAGGTATTTTTCTTTTGAGACAGAGCACTTAATTCTGGGGAATACTACCTTTCTCAATAATTCAGGTGTTCCTACAGAGAAGTGTGGCACAGACACTTGTTCAAACACAGAAGGTGGATGCTAATTTTAAATTCAGATTCCCAGTAACTGCTGTTATCTGTATTCTAAAATTGCCTGTAGCTTTAGAGCTTATTGCTGAAAAGTATGGCAAAACTTAGTGAGTTTACAGCGCTGGAAGCTGTTAATAACTAAAACATCCACCAAAAAGCAAACGATACTTAAAATCTGCTATAAAGCTTTGTATTATGAAACTTCAGTAACAGTTGAACTCCCACAGAAAAATGAGAAAGCCTGTGGAAGAAAGTGGAAGACTTGGAGGAAAAGAATCAATCTTACTATGTTTTGTAAATTACTGTACAGATTTCTTTTTGGAAAAAGATGTAATATTGTCTTCATTTTTAAATAATTTATTTTATACATATTGTGCAAATGTAAATAGTCTTGTAATTAATGTTCAAACCTGTATAAAATAGATATTTTAACTGTAAAACTGTTTTTGTCTAATGTTCTATTGGACCAAAGTTGTCGTTTTTATTAAGTGTAGTGTGTTCCTGGTTGGCAGTTCCTCGTTGTATGGCATGCATTTGATTTAGCTGCTTGTTTCATCACCATAACTGTAAAAGGATTGAACTGTATTGCATGCTCCACAGGACTCTGAACTCCTTCCCTTCAATAACTGATACCTAAACTGTTGTAATACTTACAAAATCATACTTCATATAGTCTGCTGTTGTAATGCCATACCTATGACTTCCTATACTGAAAATATTTTTGTGTAAAACAAAAAACCCCTTTTGCTCTTATATGGTGGTCTCGTAATAGAGCCTATTTTTTCCAACAAAATGCCTTTGAATTAAAATTCTTAAATTGTATATTGTCTATTTTAATATTAATCTATGGAAAGGATATGTAAATAGTTGTAAATATAATACTTAATAAATTTTATTGGTCATGTTACTAGTTGGAATTTCTTAATATTGGAATACTTGATACATCAAACCTTAGCATTCCTGGAATATATAAGGAGACTCAATGGAAAAGTTAAAAAAAAAAACTATCCATGTTGTGAAATGTAATGCTTTTTTATTCTTAGTACTGTTAATGAGCAGACAGTTAATTATTTATTAGTAGGAGGTTACAGATATTCATGAAAAAGATTTGTTACCCTCCAGGCCATAAATTATTCAAGAGCGCTTGGGATCTGATGTCTGTGAAATTATTTCTGAAGGAAATGAGGCTTGGGCAGGACAGCTGGTTACTCACAATAAGAGATTTTAAATCCTTGGTTTGAACTGATTTTTAATGACTAGCTACCACAGAGAATTTATTCCTTGTGCTTCTTGTGCTTGTGTGAATGTCCAGGGGGCATTTCCTGGGGCAGAGGGCAAACGGGGAGTGAACAAGAGACTCTGTGGACAGCAGGCTCCTTCCATCTGCGCATCACTGCTAGTGCCAGTTTAGAACAAATAGTAACTCAAGCACAGTAAAGCCAATTAATATGTAGTTCCTACCCTGTAACTTTTTTTTTTCACTTTTAATTTGTTAGGTACCTGTGGAAGGAGAAGTCGTTCCTGCTTTTATTACAGGAATATCTTCCTGACCTCATTCAGAATTGAAACTATTGAGGAAAAAGCAGATTTCTTCTCAAAGTTAAATACTCTTCTGAACATAGCTGTAAAATCTTAAAATGCTGCAGAAATCTGTATTATCTGCTTGAAAAGATGAGGAAAAATGGATAAGCTGCAAGGTGTTAACTAGTAAGTGGGTACAAGTCACTTCTATCAGATACTAGAGTAGTAAAAAGTAACAGACGTGAGTGAAGTGGCAGAAATACGCAATAGGAGTTAAGAGGCTAGCAAAAAGAACAGAAAATAAACTGGGTTGCAGGCTGTGTTAGAAAAGAAGTGTGTGACAAAAATACTTGGTATGCAGGAGACAAGAAAAAGTATTTTGGCAATATCTTGTAAAGAGATCTGAAGACAGATGTTTCTTAGCATTAGCCTGTGTCTTTATAAGGAGAAACGAATTCCCAGTATCCGGGTCTGTGCAATAGAGTTTTTACAATCGCAACTTCTTAGTAAGTTTTATTGCTCCAAATGTTTCAATCCCATAGATAATGATCTCTTGGCTTCTCTGATTTGAATCCAGGGTTAGTTCCGGTTTGGTTTTTTTTCTTTTTTTTTTTTTCCCTGAGTTTACTCTGTGGGCTGGTACCTCAGGTGTTGTTTAAGGACAACGGGCTCAGATTTCCCTCAGCAGAGTGGCAAGAGCTGGGAAGAAGGGATGAGACGAAATACGGTGCTAACTCTGGCGTGATGGCCGTATTTCCTCGCCAGGGTCCAGCTGCCTCCTGGGAAGCCCGAGAGCTACTCTTAAGTTTCTGGGTACCCAGTCGGGATCCTCTTGTTCTTTTTCTGAGGACCAAACTTGTTACCTTGGTCCCTCGGAGCTTGGCACGTGGGAGGATAAAGCCACCGCCCAGCAGTGTTTTAGAGGTCCTGGGAGAGGCTGTCCGGAAGCCCAGGGTCGCTTCCCAAAGCAGGCTGCCCCTGCCCTACCCCGGGCACCTGCACCTTCCCCGCCTTCGGGGAAGTTCATCGCCTTCCCCGCTGTCGCTTCTAGCAGCACTGCCCCCCGGTTCCTTTTCTCCCGGCTCCCTCCGGTACGGCAGCGCTACCCCGGCCGCCCTGTGCTCCCCGCAGCCCCGCTCCTCCCGCCCCGCCTTCCTCGGGCTGCCTTTCCTGCCCGCAGAATCCCCGAGTTTCCCCCTGCTCGTACTCGGGTTGCGGGGGGATATTCACTCGTTCTCTCCCGAGGAAGCCCCTCCAGAATCAGTGGCCTGGCCGTGCCCCCCGTCCCGTCCCGCTAGGAACGGTCCGGCAGCAGCTCCCATCCACAGGTCCCTGCCTTCTCCTCCTCCTCCTCCTCCTCCCGCCCCGCTCCGCGCAGCCGCCGCCCGCCGGGGCGGAGGGTCCCGGGGGGAGGGTCCCGGCGCCTGACGGTGCCCCGAGGCGGGGCGATGATGCGAGGCCGCCGCCTCCGCGCTGCCTGCGGCCGAGGGGGGAGCAGTGGGACGAGGCGCGGGGTTGCTGCCGCCGCCGCCGTCGTCGTCGCCGCCTCCGGAGCAGCGAGAGCCGCCCGCGGAGCGCGGTGTGCCCGGCCCGGGGCCGCCCGGTGAGCGCCGCGGGGGGAGCGGGCGGGGGACGCGCAGGGATGGAGCCGGTGCCTGGCGAGGAGGAGGCGGAGAAGGCGGCGGAGCCGTGGCTGCTTCTTTGTGGCAGGAAAGTTTCGGTGCGGCTCGGCGCGGCCGCCCCGCTGCCTGCGTGCCTGCC
>VWZS01009934.1:2593356-2620302 GCA_013397075.1 Rhabdornis inornatus
GGAGACCCGCTCCCCGTGCGGGGCCCCGCCTGCCCCGGGCCGCTTCGGCTGGGGGGGGTGTTCTCCCACATCTCCCTCCCTGTCACCGGCCTCCCGGCCCCTGGCAGTGCCATCTTTGGGGCCCGGGCCTCTCGAGAGCTGCGGCGAGTCGATCGGCCGGAGCGGTTTTTTGGGGTGTTTTCCGCCGCGGGTGCGATCCCGGCGGGGCGGGGGAGCGATGCTGAGCCGGTGCGGCCGGAGCGCGCTGTGGGAGAGGAGGGGCGGCGGGCGAGGGTCCTGCTCCGCGCCGGATAAAAGTCCGGGAAAGCAGCGGTCGGTGAATCGGAACGGGAGCGGCGGGGGGAGGCCAGGAAGGGGCGCCCGGACCCCGGTGCGTATCCGAGGGGTTCGCCTGGAGACGGCGCCGCTCGGCCCCAGGCTCGGGACTCTTGGTGTGCGGCAGCCCCGGGACCGAGCCGGGCGGGAGGGAGCACGGCCGGATCGCTCCCCTCGCAGGCAGCGTGCTCGCCTCGGCTCCCGCGCCCGGGATGCGGCACCCGCCGGGTGCGGGCCGGCAGCTGGAGCTGCGGGAGGGAAGCGCTCTGGGCTCCGGAGAGCAGGGAGGGAAAGCGGCGAGGGAAAAATCCCGTGTTCTCCGTGCGTGCCCCCGGCTCCTGCAGGGGGGTCTCCCCAGCCCTGCTTGGTACAGATGGCGGCGTGCCCAGCGCAGCGAGATTCAGAGGCGTTTAACAACCATTGTAAGAAGGATTAATCGGACGCAGACTTTCAATGTCCAGATCGTGCCTTCTTTATGTATTTTCCACTTCTTTGCTCATTGAGGTTTTTGGGTTTTGTAGTTTATGAAGCAGAAAAACATTTCTAGATACCAAAATAAAGCAATCCACTGCTCCATTAGCATTCTTTCTCTCTTAGGAGAACAATACAGGCTCACTGTAAGCTTGCCCAAACATGGGCTGCCTTTTATTATGTATTGGTACAGTGCCTGGTGCAATAGGTCCTCTTTTGGCCGGATTCATATGCGAAGCACAAGTAAAAACAGAGTGGCACGCTGCTAATTGTGATATATTTGTCGCAAATACCACCTGCCGACAGGCTGGGTTTTCACAAAGGGAGAAAGGTGGAATGCTTTGAACGAACCCAGTTCCCTTGTCTCTTTGATGTAGCAGATGCTTGTCGTCTCTGGTTGACCTCAGACACTTGCTTGGCTCTTGGAAGTTACGTTGTTCAAAGTGTCTGGTACTTTTTTTTTATGTTGTTGTCTATATGTTTTTAAAAAAGAACTTAGCAACTTTGTGTTTGGGTTCAAAGCCTGTGTGACATCTAAGGGTCCATGTGAAAACAGCTGCCTGTCTGCATTAAAGATGACAGGGGCAACTTGTTGTAAAAGGTTGCTATATGGCGTTGGCCCTACAGACCTGTGTGTACCTTAGCCTGAGAAGATACTACACAAAACCCATCTGTCTACTTTGGGCATTTACAAAATTAGGTCTTCTTTGGTGGGTTTTCTCACCCAAGGCATTTTTTAATCGTCGCTGCTTATAGGATGTCATATTTGATACTGCAAACTTGAGATTGCTCACCTCAAGTTTATTGCAGTTTTAATCCAAAGGTGCAACAGCAGAAAGCTTTGTATAAACAAGTTAGCTGGAGGAGGAAGGGTTGGATTTGTTGTTAAGTATCCCAATTGGAATTTTTTTTTTAATATTGATATTTATTGAAGGAATTGCATGGGGGGAATGGAATAGAATTTAACTTGTGTTCCAATAGCCTTTTCAGTCGCTGGTTCTTGTTGCAGTGCTGGTTGAAGTCCTTGTGAAAATTGCTCAGCTGCAGGAAACATGAGGTCACAGTACATCACGACACCCACAGTCACTGTCCTTCTGTTCCTGCTGTGGATCCCACCATCAACAGGCTGCAACAAGGCTCTCTGTGCCAGCGACGTCAGCAAATGCCTGATACAGGTACAAGTCCTGTGTCCTCTGTCTGCTTTGGAGTGTTCAAAAAACAGTCCTGAAACTGCATCCTGTAACGATACAAATAACTGGTATTTTATTTTGTGCCTCTTTAGGGAGATTGGATTGGTCTCCTACCCATATAAGTGCAGATTAACAACCATTTTACAGGGAATATCAAGTGCTTATTTATATGGGCATGTTTCTTTTTTTTTAATTGAAACTTTTTCAAGCCAAGGATTATGCCTGTCTGAGATGATCCCCTTAGCTTTCAATTTGTCCAGTTCCTTGAATCTCAAGCAGAGGGTCAGGAGTTGGTGCCTGATGCTCTCTACAACATCAGGTTTGTACAGTGAATTAAAAGATGCCTAAAAACCAACCCAAATACTTATGAGCTGGACTGGTAGGAAATGGATGTTAAATTCAGATGCTGCTTTTGACTCACTGCATGCCTGTACAGTGAAAGAAACAGAGTGAGACCAGGTTGCTCTTCTTAGAGTAGGAGTTAAGAGATGTGGTTTGCAGCAGAACAAAAGGGCCTTTTCTTGCAAAATGGCAAGCCGTGCTGGTAGCTACCAAGTATTTTTTTAGTAATGGTAAACAGAGCATGCTTCTTGACTCCTGACTGAAAAAGGAGGGAGGCTTCATGTGGTCAGCTGCAGCTTCTGTAAAAGCAGCTGTTTCCTACTGACTCTTTGTAGATTGGAAATGCAGTAACAGAGAGCACCAACATCATATGTCAGTAACATGCGAGCATGCTTACTGTAAATGCATGGTCACAACCTGAAAGAGGCATCTCTTTCAGAGAAATGGCCTCAAGCATTTCCATGTTTACTTCATTTCGCTGACTTCGGTTTAAAATTTGTCTGGGTTACAAATAAAAACACTTGCCAGATTCACAGATCCATCCTGTGGAAGGAAGACTGACTGTAGGCTGAACCATCTTCTTTCTGGGTTCTGTACTGCCTTTGCTTTAAATGTGGAAAAAAAAGAAATTGCTGCTTCTTCCAGCCCCACTACAGTCTCTGGAGTTGTTAAATAGGGGTGCAAGAATGAGGTTTCTGATTTTTATCTTTTCAAACAGAACTCCAGTGGTTTCACTGGCATGCTGGACATTGTGCACTGTGACAAACTGGTGCACTTATAAGCCCCTTCTCTTGCATTTTTCAAAATCATCTCAATGATTGAAACCTGTGAGAAGCAATATGCTGATTGTGGCATTGGATGTATGTGGCACTTAAATAGTAAATCCAGTGGTACAGATTTGTTCATTCAGGGGAAAGTTGTTGGTCCAGGTGCTGGATTTCAGTCCTGGAAGCTGTTGGTCTACTGCTTGTTTTTCTGTAAGCAAAGGGGAGAACAGGGGAGATGTGTCTCCTTTTCTGGTGCCACTGATGGAGTCCACCATCTGTGAAAGAACAGATATCTCCTCCTTGAGTAATCATCTCTTATCGAGTCAAGCTTGAGACAGCAAGCATTTCAACTTTATTTTTATGGGATAGTCTGAATAGAGCACAGCCCAGGAGGGGTGGAGTTAATGCTACGGGAGTCCTTACTCAGCTGGCAATAAATGGCTGAGGTTCAGCAGTGCATGGAAATGGCTCATACAACTGTGCTTTCCTTGGACTATGTTGACATCTCTGTACAACATAGTCCTGTGTATGCAGAGAGACCACTGAACTGCTTTACTTGTGGTAGGTGTATTCTCTCTTACTTTGTATAGGTGATGTGGAGTCCCTTTTTAAAGCATTTCCCTAAAATCAAAATCGTATGCAATTCTCTGAGACCCTGAAGTAGCCTAGGCTATGTGAGTTGTGTGAGTTGCAGGGGAATTACACTGTTGATTTCCACCATCTGGATGCTGTCCTCCTGCACACAGGCCTGACTTACCAGTCAGTAGTCATTCTTTATAGAACAGATCAGGTCATACTAGTCTGATTGTGGATAGGAAGTATCCTAAAGCTTTGACTTAAAGCAGTTGTCATCTTCTTCACTTTTTCGTTTGTTTTAAAACTTCAGTGATGTTGTGGCAGAAGTGCTGCACTGGCATATGAAATGCACATTCTTTCCTGGATAGGTTTGCAAGTAGAGTATATCCATGTAGTTTTTTCCCCCTCTAAACTCTTCTGGAGGAATCTGAACTTAAAAATAAAATACCATGTTGAGGGAGGTTGCTTGACTATTGAATGACATTTTTCCCTCACTGACTCTTATCGCTGTTCAAGTTTGGCAAAATCCAATTATCTTGAGGCCAAGATAATGTCACTTGGAGACAACTGGGGGAGAAAATAGATTGTGAATGTTTGTCATCTGCATCTGTGTGCAGAAAGAGACGCTGCCTGTCCTGGAGACAGAGAAACAAGAGACCTGCTCTCTCAAAAAGCATACGGTTAACATAAATATTTTTGCCAGCATGGCTAGAAGTCAGTACAGTCATTACTGCCACTCCTTAGGAGCTGCTCTGCGTAAGGGTGGTCCCTACATAAATATTTATTTTGTTAGATCCAGAACAGTGCATGAGATCAACAACTCACATGGATTCAGCCTTCTCTTTGCATCTTGGGCTCTAGCTTCATTGTTGCTCCTCTTTTTTCCATAAGCAAAGGCCTGTAAGAAAATAGCTTGAGGCATCTCTGCATAAGCTCAGCCTTTGCTAAGAAACTTTGTGGCTTCTTGTAGTTGTTGAGAGAGTTGTGGGTAAAACTTGGGAGTGTAGAGAGTGAGTCCACAAAATTTGTTCCCTCCAAGGCTCTGGCCATAGCTCCTTCTCCTGTCCCTGGGATTGGGGAATTGGAGTCCATGAGCCGTGCATTCCAGGTGGAGCCCTGGGTGCACACGGAGTGTGTGCTGTAGTGTTTATTGCAGCACATCTGCTGTTGACTTGGCCGTGTGGGTTGTTTTGATGTTTCCATGTGTGGAGGAGATGAAAAGGCCAGGCTGGGTGGAGGGGAGGCACATATTGTGTCCTTGCAACATGGAGGAAATCCTTGAAGGCAGAAACCTCGAGGATGAGACGTTCCCACAATTGTTCTGAGTCCCAGGTTGGCTCTTGAGGTGCAGAGCTCCTGGCAGGAGTCAGGCTTAGGTGGAAGCAATGTCATTGTGCTGGAAGCTGAGCTTTGCTGCCTCATCTGCAACAGTGCTTTAAACTGTTGCTGTGCATAGGAAACAAATGGTGTTATAATTCAGGCATGGTTTTATAGTCCTTCTGAAGAGAGGTTGTTATGTGGAGAAAACAGGGTTTTCTCTCCCGAGATCTAGAGACCTGCAGCCACCTCATCTGGTGTGGTATCGTTCCAATTAAAATCTCTTTTCTTGTCTTTTTTGCCTCCTGTTAATCTTGTGTACAAACTTGTCAGCCTGAAAGGATTTCCAAGACATTTTAGCCCCGTGGTATGAAATAAATGCCACTCCTTAACTTCAGGGCTTCAACATCTAAAAATTACTTCCAGTGTGTGTGTTTTAGCTGCAGTACGTAACCCAGTTGGGTTAACAAAACAGTTCTGGTTGGTTCACTTCCAGGAGATTTTCTGTTATTAAACTGTTCTAGGAAAAAAGCTCTCTTTCTTTCACTCCTCCTTCCAGTTTGCAGAGAGTTTCCAATGCCTTCAGGTCCTGCTTCTCCCTGCAGCAAGAAAATACTCTCTGGAATTTCAAGAAAGCTTTGAAAAAACTCAGATGTTAAATATCTTCTGAACATTTTTGTTTGTTCTCTGGAGCAGGAGTATCTTTATTGTACAAACATGCCTACTTCCTATTTAATACTGTATTTTTAAACTGTGAGGCTTATTTCTTGCCTAGCAAAATACATTCTCCAATGCACCTTCAGTAGTTCAGCTTGGGAAGTTGCCAAGTTGACTTATGAGTAATATTTTCTTCCACTGACGCCTCACCACCCCCAGCTATCAACAAGGAACGTTCCTTATTCTGCCTCGCTTCACCCACGTCTCATGTAAGCATTCTTTTAAAAAGATGTATCCTGTACCAGTATCCAGTGTGGATGAGTCAGGCAGGAGGACTCAAAACTGGTTAAGGAAACCATGGATGTGCAAACATATATATGGAAAAACATACAATTATTGCCCTGAAGTGGCAGAAGACTAATTAATTAGGTTGTTCTTTCTTCCTTTCTCCAACTTTAAAATAAAGAAATAATAATTAAAACAAACAAACAAAAACCCCCAAACAGCAACAACAACAAAATAAAAACCCTAAAATATTGCGTTGCTCATAAACCCTTTCTGTAAAAACAAACTTGTTACAATACAAGTAGGTTTAATGATGCTGTCCCCAAGTCAGTGCTTACATATATAGATGCTAAGCAGAATTTTTTTAACAGGTTGCAAGTGCAGAATTTAAGGTTACATTTAATTCTCTGAGAATACTCTTCCATAAAACTGAAACAACTTCAGTTTAGTGAACTTTCTGGCTTCTATTCATGCATTACTAAATGTAACACTAAACTGAAGTTGTTTCAGTTTTATGGAAGTTTAGTGAGAATTGCCTCCTCCCACGTGATGGCCTGTAGGTGTTTTTAAAATGTAGAAGTTGTTTACCCAGCTTTACTGTTGAAGAATAAATTGATATTTTTAACGAAGAATAAAAAGATATTTTTAATGCTAATATGTATTAATATTATTCTCTGACCAAAATAACAGTACTTGTGGGTTTTTTTAAAGTTGTTTTATTCAGGCTTTTTATTCTAAAGGCTGACAAAATCTGTTTATCAAATGGTAAGATAAATATTTTAGAAGTGCATCATTAATTCAAGTAAGTCATCTTTCTAAGTTTGTGGCATCTCCTCTTATGGAAAAATGTACATATTTTGTTAATCAGCCTGGTTTTCATCTTTTACTTGGAAACAACACAGTTTGTGTGGCAGCAGTGATAGGCGCCATTCATAAATTTTGAGGATGAGAAAGTAATAAATCTTAGTAGCTTTCCACTCTGTAAGTAAAAATTCAATACTTACGAGGGCTGCCTATTTCAGAAATGTGTGTGGAGCAGGGGTTTGTTCTCAGTCAGACAGTGAGGCAAACAGGTCACAATAAGCTCTGCAGGCCACAGCATTTCTCAGCATTATGTATCACAAGCAATTGTTGGTGAATTTTGTTTCTTTGCTGGATTCAAGACGACTTGTTGTCTGGGATGAAGTGAATGGAAAAATAAGGAATCAGTGGATTTATACTGCATTAGTACATTGTAGCTTGTCTTCAGCACATTCTAGGGCTTGTTCAGTGTTAGTCCAAACCTGGGAGCCTTGCAGCTCCTGGAGGTCTGTTCGCAGACAGACTTTGCTCTGGCCCCCCCTCTGAAATGCACTCCTTGGTCTTCTGTGTGCTCACGTGAGTTGGTGTGAGCGAGGGGTGGCCACTGTGCAGCTCAGCAGGCTGTGGATATTTGCAGTTGCCACTTTTGCAGAGTAGATAGAGAACAGGGGTCGTATGGGATCAGGTGCCATACTGTACCTTGCCTTGCCTTGCAAACGTGCTCCTGATATTTGGTATAAAAATGCCTCGCGTCTCCCCTACCTTATGCTTCTTGACAATAGCAAGCAAAGGATTATTTAAGAAGTGGAATTTTGCCTTGTGAGCTTCTTCCCAAGGTGCTTCAGAAAGAAACCTCACTTTGCAGGTGACAATGGTGCCTGCCTGTAAGGAAAGGTGCCCCTGACCCAGCTGGGGTGGCACTATGGGTGGAGACTCCAGGATAGGAGAATTTAAAACCAAACCACCTTCCTGTCCTTCTCTCCTGTCCATGAGCATCTCCTGCAGTGTGTCCCCCCTCTGCCTCTGGATAATGGGATCAAAGAGATGGGATGGGCATCATCTTCTCCCTGGGCTGGTGTGTAGCAGATTTGCCAGGGGTGGAAAGATCCAGTGGTCACTGTTTCCAGTAACGGGATTTTGTTTTCTCCCCAGTTGTGTGTAATGTGATAGTTAGACAGACGTCATCAAAACCAAATTCTTAGACAGGACAACCAAAGGGACTTCTTGGCTTGTCTGTGTTTTGTGCTATGATGTAATTCAAGGCTGTGAATTATTGTCATGTAGCCACAGTCTTTTGGCCGGACCAGAATTACTAGTATGGATTCAAGTTAAGAGGGAAGGAGACTGCCTGTGTTTTAGATTTTCTGCATCCATGTAGGCTTTTTCCATGCTTTGAGGTCCACAAGTGTGTGTCTCTAGCAGGACTGCTAAACCAGTGCTTTTGTGTTTAGGTAGTATGAAGAGAAATATTTGTCTTTATGCTTCCACACCTTTTCTATCTTTCGGTTATTAATGGATAAAGAAAAATACATGTGTAGAAATCTTGTAGGCATCCCAAGGTGTCAGTTTGGAGGGATGAGGCATAGGGTTGTTTTCATAATAGCAAAAATGAATCATCTAGACTTGGGGCGGATGGGAGGTGGAAATCTGGTCACTAATGTTGCAAAAAGAGAGCAATGTGTAACAAGTGTTTGGAGATGCAGAAAATCCTGCAGTCAGAGGACTTAATTGGGTAAGTTCCTCTTAGAATGCAGGGATAGGTGTGATGGCAGACATCATGCATGTCTTCAGTGGGCACATATGGCTTTTAGTAGCTTTCTTTTTTAGCTAAATTATAATGTACGGTCACTATTTCTATATAAAGAAGCATCCTTCTCCAAGTTTCCTGTTGTGATGGGAAAAACATTCAAAGAACTTGTAGATTTAGGCATGCACATGCACAGAAGTGCACACACCTTTCCCATGAATAGGATTTTTTGTCTTTTAAATGCTTGCTTCAAATTTCTCTTCAGAATGTCACCTTTAAGAAAAAAAAAGCAAACTTGCAGAAGATCCTTTTGTAAACTTGGATCGGTTTTTGGCTGGAGTTGTTTCACCGTTTACTCACTGTATAAGTGTACTAAGCTTTTTTAATGCCCTAATTTGAGTTGTGGCTTGAGGAAAAATCACTCTGCTGTGTAGTTATTTTACATCTGGGATTGCTGCAGTGTAATGAGTGTCTGTTGATTCCAGGAGCTGTGTCAGTGCCGCCCTGGGGAAGGGAACTGTTCCTGCTGTAAGGAGTGTATGCTCTGCCTGGGCACACTTTGGGATGAGTGCTGTGACTGTGTTGGTAAGTTTGCATTTTGGGGGAACCTTCCTGCTTTTTTTACATTGCTTTCTCCTGCCACATGCTGAGCTCACAGTCTTAAAATAAAAGTAAAACACTGGGACAGAATCTGTGCTTTAAACATCTTACAGCTTGTTGTGTGGGTACAGAATAAATTACTGTGGAGACCCAAACATCTGAAGGCTGTGTCTGCTCTATGGAGCTGGGGGTGGCAGTAGGCCAAGTATTGCTTGTTAAATGTTATCATAGCTGATTATTAATTTTGTCCCTCAAACACAAAACTCCTGTTTGAATTATCATCTTGAGGAAACTGCACAGTGCCTGCTTTGTGGGGTTGGATGCTATGTGAAGGTTTCTGCCTGTAAAGGGTGCATTGACAGGTACAGCACTGGGACTTCTTTAGGATTGAGTTGGGACTACTATTAAATATGCATGGCCCAGTGTTTCTACTATTCTTTTATTTACAAAAAGAGCTCTTTGTGAAGGGTAAGAAAGAAGCAGACAAGGTCTTACTGTAGGACTAGATGACAGTCTTAAAAAGAAAACATTGCTGCTGACAGGTGGTGTTCAGAGTGCCCAGATCTTTGCATGTCAGTGCTGTAAGCTGAACCTGCTTAAGGAGGTTGCATCCTAATTCTGTGTCTTGTTTTATATGTAACAAAAGCTTCATCTTCCTGCGGTTGTTGTAAGTCTCCCTGTGCTGCCATCCAAAATCCTGGCTTCCATGAAGGGATGCATCTTGAGTGTTGTACCTGCTTTCAGCTTTTCTAGGTCAGTTTTCTCTGAATTCATGAAGGTCATTAGTTTCAAAATTCCCATTTTCAGTGCAGGTTATTTCCCTAGTTTAGAAGCATTATCTGCTGTAGAAAGCAAGGTATAGTGTACTGATCTCTAGTGAGAGGAAGAACCTACCTCTTGGGATTGTGAAGTCCACACATGAGCTTCTTTTCATAAATCTGCAGCTGACTCACTGTTCTGCAGATCTTTCCCATAGTGTTTTCCAGGAGAGGAGTTAACAAGGTTTCAGGTTCAGTTTCCCAGTATTGAGCAAACTAAAACTTCTCCTGATGGTCTTTTGGGTGCCTCAGACCTTTTTGGATTCTATGGCATGGTCCTATTCTTCTTCGGTGTAGGATCATCCTTGCTGTAGCTTTATTCAAATGAGGAAACAGGAATATATGCCATACCTGACTCCCTAGACACAGTTCTTTGCTGATACCTGAGCTGATATTTAAGTTTATAAGCTGATTGTGTCTAATGTAAAAGCAGGTAGATTGTTGTGTCTTACAGATCATGTCTGCCTTAAGGTCAGGAATTACCTCCTGTCCTCCACCAATAACTGTACTGGTGCTCAGTTGATACCCCCATGTTTTGTGTATGTCCTTCTTTCTCTGTCAGGGAAAAACGTGCTGGAGGAGGGAGAGCAGCAACAAGTCCCCCATTGCCTTGAGTTAAACTCTTCTAGTCCCTTGTGTAAAGGCTTGTCTGCTTCATCATTCTAATAGCCCATTTCTGCATCTTTTCATCCGTTCCAAAGCAGTAGAGTAGACATATTTGATCCTTACAGGTTGCTCATAAGTTAAACTTTTAAATTTTCTTTTTAGCCAAAGCTGCTATTTCATAATATTTACTATATAAAAATATTACTATAATTCAAATGCTTTTAAAAAGAGTAAGAGTGAAGGATCTTTGTGGATGAGAATTTACCCATTAAGGCCCACTGGTTTCTATTACACAACATTAATACAAGGACATCAACTAAAGCGTACATCCCTTAATGTATCTGTACAAAACTCTTTCTGGTTTGATATCTTCCCAGCTGATTTTCATGTGGTCATCCTTTATTGCAATTGTATGGTTCATACAGTCCTTGTTAAAGTATTGTTAATACTAGTGCTTATTAAAATGTGGTAAGAAAGAGATAGAATTTTCTTAATAAAGCAGTGAGTCTAGAAAGGTCTGTGAAGATCAAACCTAATTCAGAGACATGGGAAAACGATCATTTACAGTAGGATGTTTGTGTAAGCGGAATTATTTTTTAGTATGACCTGATGTTGTTTGGAAAAGAGGTTTATTTTTTTTCCTACTCTGTACTTGGCTCACCTTTTTATAGGAGCAGACTGTCGTGGAGCATTCCTATTACCAAATGCTGGTAATGCTAACCACTTGCTTAAGATTTGCTAGATCTTATGCTAATCACTATGGACAAACTTCCCTCTGCTTTGTTCACTGTGGAAATCCATCTACTTAGGTTGAGAAGATTACGGGTTTGTATAAGGCTCTAGTTAAACACAATTATTTGTGAAGCTGGAGTCCTAGTGGGTCTATGGGGCAGGAGATACTTCTCTAGTTGTGCGAGGCAGGTAGACTTTGAACATTCATGTCTCAAATTGCTTTTATACTTCAGGAATTGGTGTGCTTTGCAGCTGTAGCTGTCTAAACCTGTGTCTGTGAAACCACACAAAATTATATCCAGATGTACATGAGGAAAATGGATTTGCCTGTGTCTTGACAGGTGACTTCTAAGTGTGTTTTATGGCTCCTGAATTTAAAATACCTATGCAGATACAAATTTTCTTTTTAGTCTTGGTAGTTGCCATGGATTTGACTTAAATTGAGATGCCCTTCGGTTTCATTGCTGGCAATAAATGTTAGTGTTTAAATGGTTAACGAAAAACTGGCACCGGCATTGCAGCATGTCACAAAATCATTTTGTAGGAATTGGCAATGTGAAAAAAGATACTGCAGAATATGTTGAAAAATAAGGAAGAGCTAACCTAGAAATGAGGATTTTGCCTGTTGTGGCCCTTCCAGCTAAGTAGCAAAATAAGGTTCATCTTGGCTGTCTCTGCACAAGTAAAGTAATTCAGACTCATGCTCTGTCCTGATAATGATCTTTGGATTTCTGGCAGATGACTAAAAAGATCTAGTGCACTGCTGCACCAGTTGAGATGGAATACTTGAATAGTGATCAAAAGTTTCACGTACCTCAGACTTACCAAGATACTCCCTTTGTTCAGTCCTAACCTTGCATTCCAGCTTTATGCTCATATTGATTATACTGTGCTTTGTCTCTTCTCCCAGGGAAAACAAGCCTTCCGCTGAACCTTTCATTTTCTAAGCTGTAATGCTAACACTGAAAGGGAAGCAAAGTGCTTTTTTAGATGAGGTTTTTCTTTTCACAAGTCAGAGTGTGTTTTGTAGAAGTCTGAGCAAGCGAAACCTGCTGTTACGGAAAGCTTGTCCTGCTATATTTGATAGCACTTCTGCTATTGGGCTGAGAGTGGGATAAATATGAAAGAGTTCTATTCTGTTCAGCAAAAAAAGAAGCAATTTTAATTCTCTAAATATTCCTGTCTGTTTCAAGAAGAAGAGCTTAGGGAGTTTTGCGTAATTTTCTGTTTCCTTCCTCTGCAGGTATGTGTAATCCTCGCAATTACAGTGACACACCTCCAACATCCAAGAGCACTGTCGAGGAGTTGCATGAACCAATTCCTTCCCTTTTCCGGGCACTGACAGAAGGGGATACTCAGCTGAACTGGAATATTGTTTCCTTCCCTGTGGCAGAAGAGCTGTCACACCATGAGAACCTCGTCTCCTTTTTAGAAACAGTGAACCAGCCACAGCATCAGAACGTCTCTGTTCCAAACAACAATGTCCACACACCTTACTCTAGTGACAAAGGTAATGAGTGTAGTGTCTAAATCCCTAGCATTTCCTCTTGTCTCTTTTAGGAGCATTCTTGGTGCATATCCTATGCTTCTCTATGCTCGCTGCTTCTTTTCCCTTAAGAATGTGTGAAAGGTTCAGCCTAATTTTGAGCATGACATAACAGAAGGAGTGAGGCAAAGGTGTCGAGGAACATGGAAGATGGTGTTTAAATGACTGATGTTCTTAAGAGACACTGAACCACGTGAGTTTATCTCTATAATTACTCCTGTGGCATGAGGCAGTTTGTTCATGTCGTTTCATGTGCACTGGTGTGCTCTCTCACCTAGAAACAGTTACCTATAGCTTAGGAGACTGGACAGACCAGAAACTGAATCCAAATCATGTATCCCTGCAGAGGTAGGCAATTGCAACATGGCTTAAGAGATCTGAGAAAAAAACCACGTGCCATAAGCACTTATATCTGGAACAGTTGTTTATTCCTTTCATCTGTGCTGGCATAACTTGCAATCTTTATAGGGATGTTTTGTATGAAATCCAGGATTAATAGTAAACCTAAGCAAGATTAGAAGGATTGAGGAAGGAAAGATATGTGACAGACTGTCCTCAAAATAAGTAACTTGGTGGTAGGGGTTCAAGTTACAGATTCATTCCTCCTATTTTATATGAAATTTTTAATATTCTTACCTCCAGTTTAGAGGAGAGACTTCAGAATACTGTTTGCTGTGGGAGGAGGATGAGAAGTTGGAGGTAATGTCAATAGTGGTATAAAAAAATATTGTTTCTTGGTTTCCTTACTAAACCTGAAACAGTTTTCCTGCAAATCATTACGTCAGACTTTAAAAATCTCATAAACAGTTCATCGTGAAATTGCTGCCTAATAGGGGAAAAAGAGCATCTGATTTATTTTATTAGTGCAATTAATGCTTTGCTTCCCTCCCAACATACACTTTAAATATTGGTAACCCCGTATGTTGCTGTTGTGATGGCCCTTTTATCTTATCAATAAAAGATACTCTAATTGATGAACACTCTGCTTTTCCATGCCAGTGTGAACCATTGACCTAGTTGTGTTTCTGAGTAGGACTGCTGCTGATTAAATGGAACCGTAATGGCAACTTTTCTAATTTCCTTTGGCTAAGGCACATTAGAAAAATAAATTAATTCCAGAACTAGGAAACCAGATGGGCAGAAAGCATCTCATTCATATGTCTTTGATGTTATTAAAATGCTTGCTTGCTGTTATGAGAATAATGTACAAAGCCATGTAAAATGGAAAGCCACAAAAAGCCCTGTGTGCAAAGACTACAGTACTTACAGTTATAAATTAAAGTCAGGGGAAAAAAATTATGTTTATTACAGCCTTGAATATATCCCACTGTACTTAGGTACTGCAACCCAGATGGCTGTTCCCTGACAGTCCTTTACTACCAACAGGATGGGCTAATGATAGTTTTGGATTAAACTTGGAATTTGAATTGCATTTCAAGGGTGTGGAACAGTTTTGAGTTCAACAACACAGACAAATACATAACACTGCCGTTTTTTCTTAGTCAAAAGTCTCCTTCACTTCTTTTACTAGGAACATATTAGAGATTAGGTTGAGAGAGCTCTTACTGGAATGATGACAGTCCAAAAACAACAGTTTTATTTGGAAATAGTTACCAAATGCCACTGGCTTTCAGGTCTCAGCAGACACTTAAAACAGAAATAAATGTCAGAGCTGTTCTTGTAATCACTGGCTATGCCTTCTCCATCTTAGTGACCAGTGAAGAACTGGAAAAGATAGAAAATTACTTTCCACATCCTATTCCTATACTTTCAAGTATCTAAATATGTAAGCCTGCCAAAGAGTCTCTTTTCTTTGTGTCACAGTGTAGATAACTTTGTAGTTTCTGCTTTCTCAAAAGTCATATTAAATTTTGCTTATAAAAACATTGATGATTTGAGCATTGAGAACAGAGGAGGTGGAAAGAAAAATTAGCATCTGGCCTTGGTCAGTTGATGTTTGTTATGGTGGAAGCAGGACAGCTGGGGAATAGTGTTGGATGTCGTGTGTGCCATGGGTGGCGTTGTTTCTAATACTGTTCTGCTGAGTTCATTGGAAAAGCCATAATCAAAAGCTGGAGGGGTAATAGGTTGGGACTGAAGAGCCTTATGAGCATGGGCACAGTGAGGTAGCTGAGGAAGTTCCTGATGGCATCTGCCATCAGTAGAGTACATGCCCTGTAGAGTTCAGTCACACAATCAGGTCACTGCTTTAATAAGCAGGGACGTGTTAGAGCCACTGTAAGAGAGGGAGGGTCTGTGAATGTGTATGTGTGTGCTCAGTGACAGTAAACACGAGCATAGCCTGCAGTGGGAAAAACAGACCATGTCTTTACCCTTTCCTTCTCCCCAAAAATGCCGCTAGGCTTGAGGGCAGGTCTTACAAGTGGAGATACCCTTAAGGTGACTTGCTAAGTAGTTGTCTTTGGGACTGTGACAATCAGGGATTTGGAAGAATATTCATGTGAGCAGGAGCACAGATGCCTTATGTTTCCTTTGCAGTGCTGTGCCTCCTCCATTTTGTGGTTCTTCTGTGGTTCCTTGCATGCTTCCCTGCAACATGGTGTGCTGGCAGCAACCGATGTCATGGCCTGTAAAGGGAGAGGGGCTAATGAGAGGTAGATTTTGTAGAGGGCAATGGTCTCTGTGCTGTCTTCTGGAATACATTCCAAAATTTGGAAAGGCTCTGATTTTAGCTTTACTGCACATTCTCGCAGGGATCACCATTAAGCTGGCCTAGGGTGCCAGACTTGCTTGATGCAGTTCTGGGTGAGTGCCAGGAAAAGCAGCACCAGCCACGCGAAGAGCGAGCTTTGTGCCTGAGTGGCGTGGAGCCACTGCCAGGGAGGGTGGCTGTGGATCCGGGAGGAGGTGGGGTGCGGTGGGATATAAAGCATTCCTTTCTCACCCCAGCCTACTCTGAACCCAGCCACCAGACCTTGAACTTCCCCATTATTTTCCTAATGAGTATCTTCCCCTTCCTCCTGTGAACTGACTTGTAGTGGTTTAGCTGCCAAAGTTATGCATGCGCTGCTGGAGCTGCTGTAGTTCTTTGTATCAGTTGTTTCTGGCACTTGAGCCTCTACTTTAGAAAGGATTGCGATGGTTATTAATCTGGACCTACATTTGTACTTCTTTCTCTTTGCTTTACTTCTAGCTGATACCCTCAGAGCTCTGAACTGGGAGTTCAGAGGTTTAAATAAGCTTAGTTGTTTCAGATGATGACAGGATGTTGGTGAGAGCGAGAGGGGAACTAGATAATTTTTTGGCAATTGATAAAACAAAATCTATGTTGTAGTTAAGGGTTTCTGACTTACACCGTTTGGTGACACAGGGGATGGTGTCCGCTCTGCAATTCTGCTCCCCTCCAGTGCAACAGGGAGAGGAGAGCTAGAATTCCACTGAAAAGACATCTACCTCTGTAGCTAGTCTAGGAAGATTTTTTTTTTTAACATTTCTTTTTATAAATTGATTGACATAAAATTGACTTGTCCAAAAGTAGTAGATTATGTAAATTGATTGTTCTTAGTCAGTTGCAGGTTAATCTCCTTGTTCTTGTTTTCCCCTCTTCTCACTACTGGACTAGACTAGTGTTTTTTCAAGTGGAAGGTGTGTATCCCTGTCAACAGAAGGGGGGTTGGAACTAGATGACCTTTAAGGTCCCTTCCAACCCAGGCCATTCTATGATAAAATGGTATGACTGCTGGATGAACAGTGACCATTTTAAAGAACTCTTAGAGCTACCAATAAACTTACCAGCAGACTGCTGAATTTACATAGCACATTTAACTTCATAGATCCCGTACAGCAAATTATCATTAACTGGGAAGGTTCTCTGAGTTGCTAAATTCTTCTATATTACACCAATACAGATAGTTTTATAGCAAAGCCTGGTAGTTTCTTCTGTTCATTTTAAATTTAGACTTGGCTGTTGTTTCTTCTAACAACCTTCACTGAGTATGAAATGTGAGGGGGAAAAAGGTGAGAAATTAGTGTTCCGGGAAAAAAAGTTTACTGCTGCATCCTTCTCTCTCCCTGCATCTGCAGTCTGTGGTCCTTAGTGTGTGAAAATTGTCAAAATGCAAATGAGAAAGCTGTTACTGCACTAAGTAATATTTTTTTATCTACACCGAGGGAGCCAAGTGATGACTCTGTAATTAGGTTTCTGAAACACTTTAAGTACTCTCCCAGATCCCAGCTGAGCCTGTAGGTATGTATTTTTTCCCCTGTGTAACTCTCTTTCTGCAGTCTATAGAGCAGGATTTAGTGCTTGAGGGGAGGAAGGAACTCTCCTGCTTTCAGTAATTCAGCCTCTACATGAGCACAGGGGCATTGCTGAGGAGGGGACCAGGAGTGCCCTGTGACCAAGTGCACCCTGGACAATCTGACTTGTTCAGACCTGGGAAGTCTTTCACTGAGTGAGACATCGGAAACAATTTGGTGTCATCTACATGGAGCGTGTTCTCCAGCTGCTTACAAGAGCTACTTGGGACCAGATGGATCTACTGCTGGCTCTGGCCTGCCACATGCAGTCTGCTCTCTCCCCTTTGCAGCATTTTTGTACTCGTCCTCAAGAACCTTATCCTCCTGACTTGTGTGCAGGTGGAAATAAACTTTCTTCTCCACTCTTCAGTCAGTCAAGATTAATGTCCTTGGTTGTCACTGCCACCATAATAAGGTTGGATTTTGGCTTTGGTCCTGGGAGAGTGATTCAGGAGACCAGTCTCTGCAGTCTCACAGGAGCTGACTGATGCCACCTAGTTTTGCCAGAGTTACAGGCCAGGTGCTGCTGCTTCTCTGGCCTCCTTTACTGGAAGAGATGTCTCCCTGTTCAGTGTCATCCATCTTTACCTCCTAGAAATCACAGGCTCTCCTCCAGGAAGTTCATTTCATTTCTGCATGCATTAGCTGATGGACTGGGGTCTTCACCAGGACTTGTGAAGCAGTACTAACACTGCTGAGGCTGTCAGAGAGGAGGTTAACATGAAGGTGAGCACAGATGTCTCCTTATGCTGAAGAGACTGGACATTCTCTGGTGTGAAGACAGTCTGTAAGTGCTGGGAACAGTTAGCACACCTCAGAGTGTGAACAGCTTTCCTGTCAACTTCCCTGACCTACCTTTCCTTTGTGTGTTGTAAGTTGGAGTGTCATGATCAGCAGTTAGTGAGCAGTTCTGGCAACCCCTTGGATGGCTGCTTTCTTTAAAGAGATGTTTCACTCCAGTCTGGAGATAGCCATGAATCATTTTGCCTTCTCAGGCTTATCCAGAGACTAAGTCAGTCGGCTGGAGATGGCTTCCAAAAGGTGATTTTGCAGGAAGAAATCTTTCTAGATTAGCCAGGATTGCCTGTTTTGATGCAGAGCCTCTGTGCCTCCAGCTGACGCCTTCTAAGACTATGTATGGGATTTAAGATCAAACTTAACATGATAACACTTCAATATAAAATTACTAAAAGGGTATCAAAGGACTGAATAGAGATTAAGCGAAAGGATATAAAGAGTATGAGTAATGTGCAACAGAGGCTTCTGTAAGGTTCTTGTGCTTGAGCTCTAGCACTGACTTGGATGACTGATGGGACATGAGAATACTGCCTGGAGACTTACTTCTACTTTGTCATCCCTACCCTTCCACTAAAAACTTCCTGTGAGGAGTGAAGGGAACAGATACCTGGGACTATCTCGGCCTTCTGGGAATGGATGGTGTGTGCTTCTTCTTGGGACTATGACAATCTGAGCTTTTTGTCACTGGTGATGAAATGTTGCCAATTTCTTGTGCATTCCCCATAAAAGTTGGAGGTGCTGTCTGGCCTCTGAATGCCTTCTTGCCTTTGAGGCTGTGGTGGCTGCATCTCCCTACTACTTTTCAGCTTTGGCCGAGCACTTTAGGTGTATACCTATCACTCTTTGCACATGGTACCATAGCATACACTTCTGTTCAGCTCTTTCCTCTTCCTCTCTGTGAATCAAGTATCCTTACTGAAGCTGTAGATGTTTTAGTTGTTTTCAGGTAGAGATTTTGTTCTCTGAGAACTCTATTCCTCTGGTTGCTGTGCCTCAGGATATATTATAAGGGCTTATAGAAATAGAGGTGCCAAGAATGGGACAGGACTTACACAGCCATAGTGCACTTCATTGTTGTTCCCAGCAGTACTTCAGGTACTGTAAGGTTTTTTGGACAATAGCTGCAAGACTTGTCCAAAAAACCCTGGGAGCAGAAACTGTTTCAGCTCTGGGTCTGCCTCTCCTCCTCAAGATCCCTATTGCCTCTTGCACTTATATGGTGTCTGCAAGGCGTGTACATTAGTTTGGAGTCCGACCAATGCAGTGAATACTCTGTTGCTTTCAGTGAGCTGGCAGCACATCCTCTGATCTTCTTGCAGCTGTTTTGGTAGTAGCAAAATAATTTGACAGTGATCAAAATAGGTCATTAAAAAAAACAAACGAAACCCACTGTCTTGATTTACTATTTAAATTTGGATTACTTTTTTCTAATCCACATTGGAATGTAGACCAGTGGGTTTCTCCTAGGTGCACCATGAGTAGTAATTGGCTCTATAGAAAGCCTTTTGACATCTCCTGCTCACAAGTTGGTCTGATGTGTGTGAGAGGGACATTCCTGTTTGCAGACAGCTGCCAGTTGTGATTTCCCCAAAGTGTGCCAAGTTATGCTCTGGGTAAATGTTATCTAATCATGGTCCTTTGGAGGATGAACAATGTTTTATAGTATCATCACCTGGTCAGTACAGAAGAAAGATGGTGGAATCTGCCAGCTTGGAGAATTGGAAGTGGACTGAAGAAGGGGATGGTTTTATTTTATAGTTGTGGTGAATGCCTTAGCTCCATTTTGATGTTGCAACACTAAACTTCATGGCATTTCAAGTAATTGCATGGGTGTTAGAAACACAAAGTCAACACTTAGGCAGAAGGGGTTTCTTAAGATTAGTAGTAAAGCTGGTGATTGTTTAAAAAAAGGAAGAAAAATGTGTGTAGTTTTGTGCTGATGAAGAAAGGATTCTCTAGGTCTGGCTGAAGATTATTGTGGAGTTTGGGGAGTGGGGGAGAAAGAAACATTTACATCCAAATAAGTGGGTTTTGATGGTTTTTTAAAATAACTTCTCTAAATCTGAAGTTTTTTGTGGTAGTATATTACCTTCAGAGGACACATTCCTGCTTGTAATTTTGGCATAGCTCATCCTTACACTTTCATAACTGGGGGCCAAAACTCAAAAACATTCTTGTCTGTAAATATAGAAGTAAATTAAATAAGAAGATCAGACAACAGGTTGAGTTGTAGATGCTGAAAATTTGAAGTTCATAGATTTTACCTTGTCTCTCTGCCTTGCCTCTCTGCTTTTACTGTCACCTCTTTTTCCTTATGCCTCATAGTCCTGTTGGTTTGCAATCATACTTCTAAAGCTGCTCATTTAATTAATTTCTAAGTAACCTTTAAAATCACTTTAAGACCTTTTAAACCATTTTTTCCCCCTCTTGGTTTAGAACACATGTGTACTGTGGTGTATTTTGATGACTGCATGTCAATACATCAGTGCAAGATCTCTTGCGAGTCCATGGGAGCTTCCAAATACCGATGGTTTCACAACGCCTGCTGCGAGTGTATTGGGCCAGAATGCATCGACTATGGCAGTAAAACTGTCAAATGTATGAACTGCATGTTCTGAAGCAGGAAAATTGTAATATAGCAATACTGAGGCCAAAGTAATCCCTCTCGGTTAAAGAGACTGGGATTGCAAATACTGCATTTTGGTGGAGTGCCTGCTGGTTGCAATTAAATGTACCTGGTTGAAAAGAGGATGTGTAAAATCAGAGAACTTTTTTTTTCTTTTTTTTTTTTTTTAATTCATGTAAGTGAGGCTAACTAGTAGATGTTTAAACACTATGTTTTAAACTTTTTTTTTTTATTTCTGCTCAAATGGTACAGTCATGCTCATTGCTGTTCTGATTGTTTTCCTTTGATTTGAAAGTATTGGCTATACTTGTTTTCAGAACATAGTACTTTATTTTGTAGTTTAGAGTAGGGAAATCTCTAGAATATGGTAATGAGATTTCCATTATCTAAATTCAACAAACAAATAAATGGCTGCTAGGTTGGAGGGAGGGTGGATGTTGTTTAGGGGCTGGGTTTTTGGGATTTGGTTTCTGGGGTTTTAACTTTACTACCTTCCAGTTTCTGACGTTAGCTTTTTATTGTGGAAGTGGTACTTGGAGAAAAATTAAAATTTATGCTTTCTCTTCAAGTTCAAAGTATGGGCTGTCATGGATAAAATCCTAACTTCTTAGAAGGGCTGCCCAACAAAACACCATGAATGGGACACTTTTCTTCCAAGTTTCATTTGCCCTGCTCTCTTTTCATTGGGCCTATGATGCATAATTTATGTATTACACAGAATAATCTTTTCAGTCTTCTCTTAGATCCCAAAATAAAGCTGTTAAGTGCAGTTGCATTTCCCACCTTTTGCACTGTTCTCTAGGGTTATTACACTCTGTACATTTAGTCCAGTAGAGAAAACATGAAAGGCTATGATGGATTTAATGACTAAAGGAATAAAGAATGAAATGACAGGAACAAGCAAGTGGTACAGATCTACCAGCTGAGCAGCTGGCAACAAGCATGTTCCCATTTAGTAATTTCCTGTGAATATTTATTCCAAACATTTTTATTATTATTAAATTTCTTTCCCCCCTCCATAAATTTTTATCAATGAAGAAGGGAATATGTGTCTGCAAAGGCAAAGTTAAAGTATTTTGAGTTTAGAACATTGTCCATTTTTTTAAGTAAGAGTTTTTATATGTTGACAGTTACATAGCAGTTACCCATTTAAGGGCTCCACAGATAATGGTACTAAGTACAAGAATAAAGTGTATGAGTAGTTAATGATCAGCTTTTTGTATTTATAATAATGTGGGTTTTAACTCCTTGAAACTCCTCAGTCTAGAGGGATTAACTGTTTTCTAGTTACACCTGTCTATCTGTACCATGTACAAATGAAAGCAGTCATATTACATTTATTTTGTTGAAAAAATTACCTGAATGTTTTTTTCAATTTTTTTTCTCATTATACAGTTCTTTCAATAAGATGGAATAATAATAATAATAATAATGATAATAATAAAAGAAAAATCTACTCTTGTTAAATAATGTTACTCTCTTCAGTGTCTTTTTCAGCTATAAAAATGTACTTGAAAGATGAATGTTATTATTTTGAACTAGTGGATAATGGAATGTCTTCATGCTTTAAACTTACAGTTAAGTGGTAAAAGATCATAGACAGGAACAGAAAAACTTAGGTCATAATGGAGGAGTTGTTCTTCCTATATTTTACAATTCACGTTATATTTTCTTCTGCTAGAATTTCTTAAAATGAATGGAGGGGAAGAATATGTTAGAGTAGCTGTGACTGTTTGTAGCTGGAGGGTGATGCATCGACGTTCTGGACCAAGACAGGAGACACGTAGCAATCAAGCAAGCAGGAGGTCACTAGTGTCCTTTTGATTTTTGCAGCCTTAAATTATTGGAAATATGAGGGTAGCTCAGAATCTTCTTGGGGGAGGAACAGGGCTGATGTTTCTGGTCAGGCACCTGCTGCCCCATGGATCTGTGACACTGTCTCCATTTATATCCTCAGAATTTTACTGTGAGGTCAAATCAAGGGGGGTGGGAGGGATGGGGGAGCAGCCCAACAGGTGTCCAGGAAATGCTGTGGGGAATGGCATAAAGATGTAAACACAGTTGTCTGTAGTGGCCTGAGAGAAGGTAGTGCACACCTTCTGGGGCTTGCCTTACTTTTTGTAATTCCTGATGCTGTCTAGAGTTTGCTGAAAGTGTTGTGTGTACACAAATGTCATGCAGCAACACCCAGTGTATTTTATGATGATGAGTGTTTTAAAAGGTGTTTTAATAAAAAGACATTACTGGTTCCCATGTTTTCTTTCTCAAGAGTTTCTCAGGGAAATGTTACCAGGAAGCATACTATAAAAGTTACTGATCTAGATGGATAGAATAATACAGAGAATTAACTCTCCAGCAGTTTTTTTTCCATACCTAAAAGTGTTGCTTTGAAGTATTTTTCTGTACATAAATGATTAGTGCTCAGAATGTTCTTTCTGAAAAACCTAACCATTTTAGAAAGTTATTTATTTAGTCTTAATAATTTTGCAGAAAAAGTCATAATTTATTTTGGGGTCTCATATTTCACCCTACATCTGGATAACCAGCAAACCATCACCTACATAAGAATATGTTTTTAAAACTTTTATTTAGGAATGTTCTCCAGGTAAAGCATTGGCCACTTTTATCACTGTCCTTTGGAATTGTAAATCACTGAAGGTAAAGGGAAGCAAAGAGGGTATCCAATTCTTACTTGTCCATAGTAAGAAATTATACAAATCGCTAGTGTGTTGGGGGTCTGGCTGAAAAGGGGTGGAGGGCCTTCTGTTATTCTTTCTTTAAAAGTAAAAAAAGTTTTTGTTTAGTTGCTTTGGGGTTTGCGTTTGTTTTGTTTGTGTTTTTTGTCTGTTTGTTTTTCCTTACACACACTTGAGTACAAAGGTCATAATGTGACATTGCTTTCCTGTCATTTCTTATGGTTCCTGGCTTACTTTTAGTATGCTTAATGTATTTCACACTCTAATTCCTAAAAAGTAAATACAAGAACACCTGCTTGTATCTTTAATAATATATCTGTGGTCACTCCAGTGTCCCTCCCAAAATTATGGCTATTCTGATACCTGGCTCCCAAGCCCTGCATCCTGCTGGCTGGAGTGACTTGAAGTTTGCTGGTGATTGCACAGTGACACACAGCCCCACACAATGCAGATATGCTCTGGTCTCTCCAGCTCTGTGACCTATGGTGCCCTGTCCCACAGCTGGCACTTACACCTGCATGGGCAAAGCCTGAAGACTCGGAGCTTGGGAGGAGTTTAATGAGAAGAGAGGACAGACCGTGCTGATGAGGCACGTGCAGAGCATAGCCAAACAGCAACCTCACATTTTCCTGTTAGATGGTAATGTCTGTTGGGCTTGGCAAAAGGAATGCCTTTACCAAGATTTGACACATTCCCTTGACACAACAACTTTCACCAAATCACCAGTACATCATTAAAATTTATGCTACTCATATGGGAAAACACACTTAGATACAAAATCTTCCTAGAAACAGAGCAAACCTCATTCAGACAAATACATCTAGGATGTAAGGGTGGCCAAGGCTCAAGTTTTCTTATATCCTTTTAATTGCTTAAGTATGTATAAATTTTCTTCCTACCACGGAGAACTTGGAATTATTTGGCTTTGAGCAACCTGTTCTAGGGGAAGATGTTCCTGCCCAGGGCAGAGGGCTTGGAAATAGATGGTCTTAAGGGCCCTTCCATCCCAAACCATTCTGTGATCCTATGGCTCCATAATACTGCTCATAGGAGTTGCTTAGGCAGAGTTGGCATCATACACCTTCTTTGGCTCTGTTCTCCTGCTCTGTGGTAATTTCTGTGAACAGCATACTTTCTTCCCCAAAGGCATTAACTAATTTACTACTTCTAGTATCTTCAGGCTCTCATTGTTTCACCTGTTTGTTTCAGTATGTGGCCAACTAGTTTCTTTCCTAAGCTAAATCTTTTTATGTCTGCTCTGTATTCCCTTATTGCTAAGGAGAATTACACAGCATATCTAAAGTTATGCCAGAATTGTGCAGCCCATGTAGACTCCCATCTTTCCAAGACAAACTCAACCCCAGAACTGGCTTTCTTGAAGTAGTAGTAGGAAGGAATTATTCATTAACACAGCTATGCCTTTTCCCTTTTCTTTGCCTGACCAAATGCATTCTGAAGCTCCCCTCTATTATTATTTTATTACTTTTATGAAGCTCAGGTACATCAGTGAGACTGATTTTTCAAGCAGAGAGCTTGCCACCTCAGAATCCTTGCTTCACTTTGTCTTTAAAGCAGTAAGAATTTGCTGAGTGAATGTGGGGCAAGCTGAGGGTGTAAGAAAGTGCTTCGGTCTGTGTAAGTTTGCCCCAGGCGACAGTGAATTTTGCAAGTCAGAAATCATCCAAATGTGTTTCACATGGCAGTAAATTGGTATAGTCAGCACTGCACACAATCACTTGTTTGTCCTCAAAATCTGGGAGAAGATTAATTCTGGCTTCATTAGCTGATGGGCCTATTGTGCATGAACTTTTGTTGGCAGTGGCCTCTAATAATGCACATTCTTCAGAGCTGAGAGCCTCTGGCCACTGTCACTTCAAGTGGAGATCCTCATGGGCAACCATATCCAATTACTACAGGATGTTACAGAACTAACCCTTGTCTCTTCTTTTGCCAGGAGTAAGGTGGCCTTTTTACATAGCAAAAAAAGAAACACATTAGCTGTGATGTTAAGTTAAATAGTCTGGTGAGCCCTTGCTGTTACACTGTTTCTTCTGGAGAGGAGGAGGAAGACTGGGAGTTGCGAGGTTATGTAATACGTGGTGAAGACAATATCCCTGTGCTCCAACACTAATCGGAGTGTTTACAACCCTCCCTTTTGTAGCTGCCACTGAATAGCACGAATTCCTGTGGGGGACCTTTTACATTACCGCAGGAGGTGGCACAAAGAGCTCATTCGACAGGGACTAAGCAGCATTGAATCTCAAGCGAATAAATGGAGCAGGTGGCACGCTGCCACAGTATTAATGTGTCCAATAGGCCGGGGATTATGCTTGAGGCTGTGGGAATGAATCGGCCCTGCTTCTGACTGAAACAAATTCCCCTGTTGATGAGCAATCCTGAAAGAGATTCAAATTACGCAGGTGCTCAACGTAACAGAAACTTGCATTGTAAGAGGAAAAAAAACCCCACAAAATTCCTTATAACACCACTGTAAACAGGATGCATCTTGAGATGGGGATGTGTTCCTTGGCACGAGTCACCTCAAGTAGCATCCAGAGCGTTTCTCCATTTCCCTCGCATTCCAGAAAGAGGTAGAGAGGAATGGGTAACTCATCTCAGGAGGTCAGGTTTGTTATGCAGGATGAAGCTGAGGCCAGTGGCTGTTCTCATGTGAACTGAGGACATGGAATTCTGTCAGCAGTAACATCACATGGAAGGTGGCCCAAGTGCCTCCACCTGTGGGGCTGTGTCAGCTCCCACACTGAGACTGATGGCTTGTGGTGTTTGCTGACTTTCCACTCTGACAAGTGTAATCTCACAAGTCATTTGGCCATACACCCATCTTTAATCACTGCCAAAAGAATCTCAAAATCACAGAATGGGTCAAGCTGGAAGGGACCACAGTGAGTCACCTGGTCCAACCTCTCTGCTCAAGAAGGGTCATCCCAGAGCACACTGCACAGGACTGTGTCCAGATGGTGCTTGAGTATCTCCAGCAAGGGAGATTCCACAACCTCTGGGCAATCTGTTCCAGTGCATGGTCACCCACACAGTGAAGTTCTTCCACATATCCAGGTGGAACTTTCTGTGAATCAGTTTCTGCCTGTTGACTCTTACCCTATTGCTTAACACCACTGAGAAGAACCTGGCTTCATCCTCTTGGCATTCTCCCTCCTTCAGATACTCATAGACATTGATGAGGTCCCCTCCTAGTTGTCCCTTCTCAAGCCTGAACAGCTCTCTCAGTCCTCCCTTGTAACAGAGATGCTCTAGCCCCTTAATTATCTTTGTTGCCCTCCACTGGAGCTGCTCCAGGAGCTCCATATCTCTCTCGTACCGAGGAGCCCAAAACTGGACACAGCATTCCAGATGCGGCCTCACCAGGGCTGAATAGAGGGGCAGGATCACCTGCCTCGACCTGCTGGCAGCGCTCTTCCTACTGCAGCCCAGGATATCATTGGCGTTCTTGGCCACTGCCGGCTCATGGCTCAGGGACGCTTACGTTCCTTGGGTTCCCAGAGCAGAGATGGACCTGCTGCCGGCCGGCTCTCGGCGGCCGCTGAGGGAGCTTCACCGGGGTCCCCTCAGGCAGCTGGACCCCGCTCCCGCGGGCTTGGGGACTTCAACAGCGATGGGGGGCAGAGGAACTGGATCCCCCCGCGGCGCGCTGGCCGCTGGGAGCTGTAGTTCGGCGGCCGGCAGCGACCCGTAGTGCCCTTGCCAGCAGCGTCCCCAGGGAGAACTACAACTCCCGTCGTACTCCGCGCGCGGGGAGGCTGGCCCCGCCCACCCCACC
>VWZS01009934.1:2620401-2816986 GCA_013397075.1 Rhabdornis inornatus
TCCGCTGTCTTCCCTGCCTCCTTCCTTCCCTCTCTCCTCTGCTCCCTCTCTCCTTCCTTTCCTTGCTTCTCTCCTTCCTTTCCTCCCTCCTCCCTGTTCCCTGCCCGGGCGGCTGTCCGGCCCGTGTGCGGTATTAGGGGCCGTGTTGTCCCTCCTGCCCTTACGGGGACAGGCGCCGGGCACATTATGCGCCCTGTTTCCTTTGGCGTTTGCTCCCTTTGGATCGCGCGGGGTTCGCTGCAGCTCAGTCTGGGCTGTGGGTTGACTCTTTGCAAGGTCGTTTTGGGTTGTTTTTTGTAGGGAGGGAGAGGTCAGGGATTTTTATTCATTTACCTTCACCTAGAGGTCTGATCTTAAGACCCAGAAAATGTGTCCTTACTGGAATTTTTCCGCATCTGTGTGATTAAGAGGTTCTAAGGATGTCGTGTTTCCTACCTGATAATGTTGTTTAGAAAGTGTGTGTTACTGTTCATCGTAGAATGGTTTAGAAGGGACCTCAGAGACCATAAAGTTCCAACCCTTCTGCCATGAGCAGAAGGACACCTTTCCACCTTTCACTAGACCAGGTTGCTCAGAGCCCCATCCACGATGGCCTTGAACGCTTCCAAGGATATGTTAGCAGGTGATTTATGAACAAATACATCTTACTTTTAAGTGCTAACAGATGTTCAAGCAAGTGACAAAGAAAATGCCAGCAATTCACATCGAAAATATCTCTTCATGAGAATGGCGTGGTTTGGATTTCCCCCACCCTGATGTCCCTGAGGTTAATTGTTGATGGGAAATCATCATTTAAAAAGCCAGGCTAAGGCCTTTTTGCCAGCTGCGTAAACCACTGTGATTTGTGCAAGTCCCTTGTTCCAGCCCAGGAAGACAGCCCTAGTTGTGTCCTTAAACGGGTTTCTGATCTGGAAACAGCTTGAGGTGCTTACCATGCTCTGCATTGCCATAACCCACCCTTTCAGGGGTGATGCTAAGGCTCCGTTGGATAAGACACAAGATGGTAATGGATGTAAATTTATTAATTAGCTTACAGGAGAATGGCAGAGGGATCCCTTAGGTCCCTTAGGTTTGTGTTTTGATGTTACTTGAGGTGTTACATACAGCTCATGGTGAATAGTGCTGTGCTTCAGTTCATTTCGGTGCAGTCTGTATAATCCATGCAGTCAGCGTGACGAGGTCTTGGGGGGCTCTTTTCTACAGAGAAATAAATAGGAATTTAAAAAGCCCTTCTAAACTTTTGTAGTTTTGAACATTTAGTATTTCTAAGTGTGTGAAATTTATTAACCCCCTTGCTGTAATGTTCTAGCTAACTACATCAAGAATAGAGTGTCTATTTTGTTGAAGTAGGGAACTCTACATCCCTGTCCTAAGGATCTCATTTCTAGCTTGGAGAAAATAAGTTTTCTTCCCACATCTGAAATGAAACATAGGAATAGCTGCCTTCAAATCTTAATGCTACATGTGCAACTTTGGCATTGTTCTGTCTTAGTTAAGGTGTATTCAGGGGTAGGAGGACATATTTTGTAGTTTGGATTGGTGTTTTTTTTCCCCAAAGTAAGGATTTCACAGTGAAATCCCTGGTATGATTGTAGTTATGTGGGGAAGAAAGTTCTTTTTCTGTAGGGCAGATTATTTCCATTTCTATATGTGCACATCTACACTGGAATATATTGTCCTGGAATTGCAATAACTGCATTCCTGCTTCAGCGCTGCATGGCTCGATTCTGCAGATATCCTTGAGGCAAAGCTGACATGCACAAGCACTACATCTAGCTCTTTGGGGTTCTCATCTCCACTGTATCCTTCAGGCATTCTTCTCAGTCTGTATTTTCTTACAGAAAAGGTTTGCATATTTCCTGTGTGAACACTGCTGTTTCTTATGGGCAGTTTTTAGACTAATATGGAAGATGCTGCTGTTCAGCAATAAATACTACCAAATGCTAATTTGCTTTCCTTCTTGTGTCATGTAGCTAGCCTCAAAATGCCAAAATATAGTATGATATTTACCTTCAGTTTATAGCAGTATAGTATAGCATAATCTACCAAGTTTGTCTCTGAACAAATGTGTCTGATCATGTTGAATCAGTGAATGATTCACTACCTTTACAACCAGTCATGGTTTGCTATGTGCATGGTTTGCTATCCTTCATTAATTCCTTATGCTGTTCCCCAGAGCCTCATGGATCATAGTTTTCAAATTGTTGCTCAAAAAAAAAAAAATTAAAAGTAGGCCCACGGTTGGGCTGGAAGCACATTATGGAGTAGGAAGTTTTGCTTAGGCTGCATCCCTAGAGGTGGTGGTGTTGAGAGGTGACTGCTGCCCAAATAAGGTTTACATCTGATTGCCATGGCCAAAAACAGAAGGGTAAGGATGCAGGTTGAGTTTAGAAAAAGCAAGGGTATGCCTCTTTTCCTGTCCATACTTACACTTCTCATCCCAACCATCTCTCACCTTTTGGGCTTGACATCAGGGAATACAAACTTGGTTGAGGATGTGGAGGGTGAAACAGACTTTGATGGTGGCAGCAAGTCTGCAAAGCTGCATAGCAGCAGGTATCCAGTGCTCCCTGCTTCCAGTTTTTCTTTAGGCTGCAGTAAAAACTGGGGAATGACTGCTTACTTGGGGGAGCTGCTGGGAAGTGGAGGATTTATATGGTATTACCCAAGTAAGGAGTGGTGATCCAGTAAGTTGGCTCAAATATGTCCAAGGAGTTTCTAGTTTATTCTGTCCTTTTACTAGCAGATAATGTACTAGGAAAAAAATTATTTAGGTTTCATCAGTAAAGTGCTGTGACAATTTTGAACTAGTAAGGAAGAATTTGTGGAAAAGATAAATATGAATACATTGACTTCAGTGGATAATAAGAAGGTTAAAAAAAATCACTTAATACCTGAATGTAGTACGCCTGACCAAAAATATTTGGAATATATAACTGCGTGTTAGTGTTGTTTATTGTTAGTTGTGCATTAAAAAAGCTCAGAAAGCATGTTTTTCTTATCTTATGATGAATTCCATGTATACATCAGAGACTGAAATCTGCACATTCAAAACCATGAGATCACAGCATTTAGAGCAATCAGTTCTCTACCTACAAGCAGTATTTCCCTTGATAATTAATTAAGGTGTGCTTAAATAGAGAACATTATTTGGTATTTTTTCCTTGTCTAGTTCCTGTGATACTAAGTAAACAAAAGTACAGATAATGAAGATGTCCCAGTTTCTTCCGAAAGCAGCTTGGTGTAGGTTCCTGACTAAAAAATAGCAACAAATTATTTACTAAACACATAATTTTATAATAATAAAGGAAACATGCTTGCCAGATGCTGAAACAGTAATAATGTAACATATAGTGAATTGTTAATGTGTGTTAATAGTAATGTGGTATTTAGCCCAGTTTAAAAAAATATTTGTAGAGAAAATGTTATATTTTAAATAAGCAAATTTAGTATTGTTTTCTACAGAAATAGGAAATAGTGCAGAATAAAATAGTGGAATTATTCTGATATAATACTAATAATTGAAGAATGTGATGCAAGTGACTTCATCTATGCTGGTGTGCTCTTAATTGTTAATAGGTTCCTGTCTGTCCATTTGTTGTAAGTGCTAGGAAGATAGGCAGAAATATAGACCTTTTGTAATCAATGCAAAGAGAAAATTTCTTTAAAGGAAGGATTATGATCCTTGGTGTTGCACATTCGTTTATGATATGACCTTGTAGGTGATCCCTGCCTTGCTTCCATCCAGGCTGTCTTCCCTGGAGGCAGCAGAGAATGGTTAATGATTCTTGCCATCTACAGCCTGACAGGAGCGCAGCGCTGGGGCGGAACCTCTGTGGAGGTGCAGAGGTGCCTTATTTTGGCTGCTGGGGGCTATGCTTTTTCATAGGAATAGGTCCAGCCTTCAGAGCACTGGAAGGGTCGGCTTTCCAAACAGCAGGAGCAGGTTCCTCATATCCCCTCTGCCGTCTTTATTCTCTTTCTCACCCACAAGGAACAGAGCTTTTTTAGACTGGCTATTCTGGTCTCTGGAGGCACACAAGAAAAGCAAGGGATGAGTGATGGCTGTTTGCATGAGGTGGGAACAGCCAGATGGTTGCTGGAGAGGAAGAAAGAGGAGTGAGTGCTGGGTGGTAAGGTTTGACATTCCAAATCAAAATGCAGGCTTGGACCAAACTGAAAATTATTTTAAGAAAAATAAATTTAGTTTCATGTTCGTTGTTTTGTACATTTCTTAGCAGTGACTAACTCTTGAGTCGATTCCTATAGTTATGTATAGATAAAATGTATTTTTGTACATTTTTGTCCTCTCTAGTATGAAACTTGCAGGTTTCTGTTATCTAGGTGAAGGCAGCTCATGAAGTTTGCTTCCTGTTTAAAAGTTAAGTAGGATCTATGGGGTTTTTCTATTGCTAGAGGACAAGACATCTGGCAGAAAAGAGCTCTTGGAACTGACGATAGAACTCTACCACCAGAGCCCGCAAAATGATTTTTGAAAACGCAATATATGATGATAACTCTGTTAACTTGACACTAGTGGAGAAAAGGATATCACAGTGACAAAAATTGCAGCTTCTCTTTCTCATAAAAAATTAGTAAGAATTCTTCAAGGGTATTACTTCTCTCTAAAATCATACCTAACTTTGGAAAATAGGAGTTACACCTATGAGTTTGAAACTATAATTTAGTGTTTATCCTCTAATGGCTTTTGTGAAATTTAACATTTAGCTTACCCTGGTGATGAAGCTTGTTGCTACTTTAACATTTCTAGCCTGCCCAGTTGTGTTTTGTAAATACAAGGATCAGCAGTCAGGTGCAGAATTTTTCTGGATGTTGCCATGAAAAGAAATTTTCAGTGAGTTTTATTAGCATGAATTGAGTGCTAAAAGTAAATTAAGTAAACTTTCTCATTTCATGGTGGTAGTAGTGGTTTTCTGCCATGAATACTATGGAAGTTCACAATTCTCAGTTATTGTTTTCCTATATCCAATATACTGCTTTTGCATACTTAATACCGATTGTGTTAATGTAGTGCATAATTACTGATAAAAGGTAATCAAGTTGACAGACATTTTACTGTACTACTCCAGTAGATTTTAATATTGTGAACCAAATGCTGTATATAAAAGTGTAACGCTAATCTGTACAAAACCCAAAATGCAATTTTTTTTTAAACTGGATTCAAAGAGAAGTGTGGTTTCCTCTTCTCAGTTTCAATTGTTGCAGCTTCAAAGGAGATACCATTCTTTTAAGGTAGCCTAAAGAGCTTTTCATATTTTATGGGATATTTTTAATTGATTGAATGGACTAAAAATGTAAGAGCTTGGGAGAGAAAATGCCAAGTTATTGAACAGATTTACGAATAAACTCCTTGGATTATTTCAGTCCATTTTTTAGCTTTTCTTGTTCTTTAGGTGTTTTAATGTCTACAGGTTCTGTAAGTTTTCTTCGTGCTGGCCACTTGTTCATTTTAGATGCAAAGATCTTTCACAGGTCATGCTTCTGAAGTTTTCATGAAATTTGGGGTTGCATTCTCCAAAATTCATGCAGGGTGTACCACTGGTGAGAGATGCATTTTGAGCAGTCAGGTTTTGAAACGTTGTTGGAGGAAACAAATTTCAACTTTACAGCTGAAAGAGGAAGTGATGAACCTGTGGAGTTCTTTGCTGGTTCAGTAAATTAGTCTGACTGATATACTAGGATGTATATTTAAATGCATGTTCCTTGGCAAAGATAATTAAGAACTAATTTTCTGGCAACGGCTTTCACAAATGTACCTTTGAATATGCCAGAACCTGTATATACCACCAAAAAGCAGTGGAGAAGGCACATCAGTTTTACCTGTGTCACTCATTTTGTGTGCTGCAATTTTATAATATTTTATTTGAACTATGATCAAATTTGTTTGCAGTTTTCTATGGGCTTCTTTTGCTATGCTATATAAATCCTTTAGGAAGTAAGTTTTTAATGTTATTTCAGTCAAACTTCAAAGACATCTAAAAGGTACACAAACATGTCAAAGAAGTTTGCAGTTAGTGTGTTTCATTAAAACAGTCAGTTGTTGGTGGATGTTTCAACAGGGTAATTCCATTTGGTGGGTTTTAGTATTTATATGGAAGGATTTCACCACTCTTAAAATTGCCTTAGACTGATGGAGGCAATTTATCTTCTTTAGAGGGAGGGATAGGATGAAGGCCATCTTTGGTCTTAGGTATATTGGGGCTTCCATTAAACTATCTGCTCTAATTTTAATTAAAGCACCATGACTTATGTTTAGACAAGGCAACACAACAGATTTGGGAAAAACAAGTCAGAACTTGTTTGGTCCTGTGCTATCAAATACCAAACTTTTCCTTCATATGTGAAGCATACAGGATTTTTAATGTTGTATTTGTGTTATCACTTTGTTAATTTTTATTATATTTGGTAAGTAAGTTGAAAACATCAGTGTATATCTTAAGGTGTGGGGGTTTTTTGTGATATTCTCAAGATGTAGGATTGCTGAAAAATACTGGAGTAGTTGCTACAGACTGAGCTAAATGAAGCCTGTTTTAGGAAATAAATGTGAATTTAATTTTAAATTCTATGGATGTTTATATATTTTTCTAGAAGGCTGGTGTTTCATGTAAACTTTCTTCTCAGGCTGTTTGACTAGGTAAATTGGCATAGGAGACAAGGCAAATACTGTGAACTTGTGGGTCCTGCTGCTGTTCCAGTAATTGGCATTTTAATGGATGACAGATTCCTGCTTTCTCTGCAGAGACCAACAGCTGCCTCACGGTGGATGGTGCCACACCTTGCCTTGGATGTATTTGTGAATGTTCTCTGTGTTCACATGCATGGCATTTTGCAACATCTCAGCCCTGGAGGTGGTGATGTTAATCATAATTAATAGTCTGCTGAGCCTGTAAATATTTAAATTGACTTTCCCCTTGGGTATTGAGTGAATCTGGGGCAGACATGGAAAATAGAACTTGTTAATCCTATCTCTACATATGGTACTGAAAAAAACCCTAAAAATTCAGAAAATTGCTGAAAGGCTAAATCCTTCACGTGGTGTTGATGTTGAGTTGTCACTGGCATTAATGGGAATATGTCTGGGAACGAGAGATGGTATAGCCCTGCTCTTGTATGGAAACTTAATACACCATGCTAAAAATAAAAATTTTCTTTTTCATATGAGTTTGAAAGACATTGACATCTATTCCCGCAGGTTCCTGCTGCAGACATAACATGGATAAGCAAAACAATTATTTTGTTGGCATGTCTCAAAACAGACCTCGAAATAAAACAAGCTACATTAGAAAAAAACCTTTTGGTGGGTAGAACTGCATCTACAATAAGGCTGTGCTAAAAACTGCTGTGCTGGGAGCACAGAAATGTTACACATCAATCCATTATGGTTAAGTTGGGAAAACATTTCCGTGCAGCCCAGTCTGTACTTGATTTTACTCAAATTTGGCTTAATAAAGCAACCAGTGGAGGCTGATTTCCAGGTCAATAGCCATTGATGTTAGCTTGATAATAAACAAGGACTCTTAAGCCAAAAGCAAAGGTGATGCAGATCACTAAGAATAACCAGCTGATAGACATAGTTATTAAATAATCACTAGAATTAATCTGAGAAGCTATAATATAAACAGTGTTTCTGGATCAAAATATTTTTTTACTTTTCCTTTCTGCTGTTATGGTAGAATGGGTTTTATCTCAACCACCATAGTTCCACTTAATATTCATTAGAAGATGAACATGTTTTGCCACTGTTGCGCTGGAACATGCAGGGTTTAAGCATGAAAAGAATCATACGTGGAAATTGATCATCTGTGTCATGTATCACACTATGAAGAGATCAAGCAAAGCTGTTCTTTGCTTCCTCTTATGTTACAGAGTTGTCAGTTCAAGTGACATCCTGTAATTGATAGGTCTTTGCATCTGTGTTCAATACATGGTGGCAAAAATTCAATGTAAAGCATAAAAAAGTTAATTTTCACACTTCAAACCCTGAAGGTTTGTGTGTCATTAATATACTTTCAGAAATTGCTTCTTTCTGGGAATGATAGGGCCATAGAATTGAATATTCTTTGCTTTTGGTAAGGTAGACTGGATTGTTTGCACCGAACTCCCAGTTAAAGGATTATGAAGAGACTTCTGCAAAGTTAATGCCCTTTGAAAATTCTATGGATAAAATAATGGTCACAATTCACCCAATTCAGTGATGAAGCATGGTGCTTCTAATTGGTTTTTTTCTGTATCCTGTCTGAAAGATGATATCTCAATACCGGATTAGAAAGCCACACTGTCTGGACTCAGCGTGCAGTTTTCTGTGCAGCACCCGTGCTCTGCCGTTCCCTCTACGTATTAAGCAGGTTTGTGTAGTTGCCTGAGTGTGGCAAGGCTGTGTCTCTATGGTGCTCTGTGTTTGAGGGTGGCAGCAGGTGGCTCTCGAAGGGCAAACCAGCAGACACCAGTGAAGTGATGTTTGTAGAGGGGCACACATCAGTCCTGGTTTCCTTGTAATTGGCACGGGTACAAAAGATGATGGGTGGTGCAGCAGCAGTGGCACCTGCCTGCACATGTCAGCTGAGTGTGTTCCCAAGAGTTCCACAGAGCCTGAACTCTGCTGCTGGCAGGAGCCTCAAAATGCCTTACTCCATCTCCACTGCTGCTGTTGAATTTGCCAGGTGAATGACTGCTGTTACAGAAAGGCCAGTGCATTATAGTGTGCTTTTCTGGTGTGTGGGCATTCCCAGATTTGTTGCCACTGTTAAATCCAAAGCAAAGAGTCTTTGGTAATTGCTGTTTACCCTTGCCGTTTCTAGTATTTTAGCATGTGTTAGCTAAGACACTCTTAAAAACACCCCACAAAACCCAAAATTAGAGTTTTTATAGGCTTAGTTGTTTTTTACTGGGTGTTGGAACTGAGTGTGTAGAGCTCTGGCCTCGCTGGAAAACTAGATTCTGTTCTCTGTTGTTTGATCTGTCACGGGTAGTCTTGCAGATGCTTTTGAAAGAACAGCAGAAACGCGTAAAACTCCTGTAAAATACTTTATTCCATTGGTTTTTCTTCTGCTTCATTTTGCATTTTTTACTCTGAATAGCACTTGCTTTTTTAACAGCATTTGTAGTACATTCAGCTCAACCAGTCATGGGTTTAGGATGTTTGTTTTTTTTCCCTGACTCCATTAAATTCACAGCTGTTCTCAAGCTGGCTGCATTCAGGTACCGGAGTGTGACTGGACAATGCTGTAGTTTAAATCTCTCATCAGGGGAATTTGTCATTAAATAGATCTAGCCCAAGAACTGATAAAAGTATAACAATTAGTCTTAATTTGCTAAATCATAATGGCTGTACAACTTGCTGCAGACCTTTGGGGACTAGACGACTCTTTGAAGGACTCATCAGAAAATGTGAATTGTAAAAAAACTTGTATAAAGTCCTGAGGGCAAACAAAACAGTGGTGATACTATGTTTATAGTGATTGGTAAGAAAGTAAACTGCACACCTTTTGTTGTATTTTCCTGCCTTCTTCTGTTAAGTAGTAAAACTTTCTGTTCTGTTTTACGAGCATTAGCACTGGTACAAGTGGGAGTTTGGAGACGTGGACAAGAGAGAACGGGCAGGGTTGTTGCAGGAATAATTCTAAGCAATAGTGGGTATTCTATATGTTGCACAATGTGGTGGTTTTCAGAAGTGTAGGACGGTTCAATATATTAGCAAGACAGTTGTAGTATTCAATTCAACTCTCATTAATTCAGCTCTTATCAAAAGCTACCATATTTTAATTTGGACTGAAAAGTTTTGTTTCAGAGGCTGGAACTTAATTTTTTTTTACAAAAGCACTAACCAAGTTCTTCAAATTGTTTCTGAGAATTCAGCTAGCAAGAAAATACCTCTTTTCTGTAATACTGAATATTTTGGTAGTCATGCAAACCTTTTTAGTGCTACTTTTAATTTAGAGGGAAAACCTATATTTGGCTGGAGAAGACCTCCCAGATTGCCTTGCTTATGTGTGGCCCATAATTTGCAGAAGTTTTAATGAGAACTGAGTGTGGGAGAAATAGAAGGTGGTGAGGGAAACCTGGGAAACTGTGAGCAGCCAAGAGGTGAGGTTAGATGAGACACTGGGTGTGGAGAACAGGAATGGTGAAACTGGGGTTGCACAGATCTAGGCTGTGAACACCTGCTTGGTGAGGAAAAGATTGTGAGATAGACGACGTGCAGTCCTGATTGTGGAGGAACTGGGCTACAGGAAAGGGAATGAGGAAGCAAATGGAGAGAGCCTGGGGAAGAGTGTGACTAAACCATGGAGTGGGAAACTAATGTACTGGGCTTGAGTGCTATTACTGAAGGTGTTGGATTACTTTGTGCCGACAAGACCATGGGAACCAAGGGCAAGATTTTCTGGGGATAAAAACAGAGAATCCTGAACAGTGGAACTGAAGTTTGAACTTTGCCAAGAAGTTTGGAGAATGAGAAATTATTCTCACGGTGGGCAGCAGCAGTTGCAATGCAGTGCCCATCTGCCTTGTGGTGCAGAGTTCAGGCCTTCTGCTTGTTACTTGAGAAAGCTGCCATGCAAAGCAATTAAACAGCTTGTTAGCTGAACAGTTATTTGCAAGAATGCCTCTTATATATTTGGTTGTGATCATAATGTAGTGCACTGCTTTGAAACTGCTTCCGTGGCAGTTGATTCAGCTGGGGAAAGACACGTGGAAGGATTTGCTGGGATATCCCTGAAGGATGGAATGACCCACATGTGGGGGAGCCACATGTGGGGCATAGTTTGTGTACCCTCTGTACAGGGCTTCGGTTGTGCCCAGACTTTTCTTGTAGACTACTTGCTTAGGAGAGGTAAATGGTCACAGCCTGCCTCTCCAGGAAAGTAGGATGTTACAGCAAAACAGGAGTGTGAGGGTTTAGCCAGTACAGGAGGCAGCACCACAGGACAGGGGCTTTTCCTAGGCCGTTCTGGTCTATCTGTTTTCAATGTGCTCTTTTCTGGAGCAAAGCATTCAAACATCCATCCCCTTCCAGGGATCCAATTTTTGTTTTTCCCGAAATGTGTCCTTGGAAACAGCCTGTGAATTGCATCATTATGGAGCTCTACAGAATTTTGTAGGCATGGGGCTGTAATAGTGTTTTCCCTGAAGTGAACCAGAACTGGAAAGCACGAGCTGCCACATATCTGGAGATTTTATCTTCATGCGATTGCAAGACTTTATCATAATGGGATTGGAAACCTTATTTTTGATATTTCTAAAATGTTTAGGGTATTATTTAATTATTTATTTTAAGGCTGGCTCCCTACTGATTAGATTATTGAAGAGCTGGAATACCCTTAATTATAGGGTGTATTCTGGTTGCAGCTGCATATTCTAACTGTGAGCTGGCTCCTCCAAGAGCCCACTCAGATATGGATATGGTCTGTAGCTCACTGATTGTCGAAAGCTAAGTAGTTTTGTCTGTTTGTATATCGCTCCTGAGCTGGAATGGACTCTCAGAGCAGAACTTGAAATGCTTTGGATGGTGCTGTAACTGGCAGACTATCCATCTACAGGTAAGTGAGAGACCACACAAAAACTGGTTTTGTTACTTTTAGAGGTGATTTGATGCTGACATTACTTGAAAAATGTACAGCTTGGTCCTATGTGACTTCAACTGTATGATTATACACATCCTTTGAAGTAAATTTTCCAGCATTCTCGTGGCATCAAATATCTTGTAAAGTAATCTGAGGTTTAGGAGCTGAATTCCGCTAAACAATTTGTATTTTATTATTTTTATCAAAAAGATTCTGTGAAGTCCATTCTTGAGGCTTTAATTTTGCCAGTTATGAAGAGTGTGTGACTCACAGGGAGTTACTTAAATTCTGTGTTTGTGTGATTACTCGTGGCTTGTGAAATTTTAAACTTGCTTTTCCTGTCTACATGAAGTACTTCCCTATTCCTTCTCCTTTCATGCTGTGTTGCCTTATTAAGAAAGGAAAGGGCACTGATTTTATACCTGGACACTGCTTATTAAGTGAAGCAGAGTGAAATGCTGCCATGCAGTCAAATGTCAAAATTACATCAGAGTCCATCTAAGAAGTATTCAAATGAAAACAGTGATTTTATTAAGCTTTTCAGTATGTTGTAAAAAATGCAATAAATGCAGAACTTAGATGTGACACAGACCTTGTATAGTCTTGGTAAATAAATTCTAACTCCATCTTCTCATCTTATTCAAAAGTCTCAACAGTTACATGAGTACCAGTCATGGTTTCTGAAGTGTTTTGACATACTTAGCCCACAAGTGATAGTTTTCATTCTTTTGTCTTATGGTTCATTACTTTCCAAAATGGAGCTGTGTTTGCTACTACAATATTTTTTATCCAAAAATGGTGTGCCTCATTTCTGCAAGAATCAGGTCCTTCACGCATGTCCAGATCTTTTGGACTGAAGGGCTGTGATGGTGAGTGAGGTACTGCTGTGCTCTCTTTCTTGACTTTGGATAATTATGATAGAGCAAGTACTGGTAGCTGAGTGAGTGTCCTCACTCTGCCTCCATCCTTTGTTTAGTGACTTCTTGGGACTGTTTTCAGTGTAACACCCAGGTATTCAGAGGGTGTCTTTTTGTGGCAAAATGGAATGACCAGGGGCACCCACTGTGCTTCAGATGTGGTCTTGCATAATACTTGTTGCAGAAGAATTCCACATCCTTCATTCCACCCAGAAGCTTTACAAAATAACATCTGTGCATGCAATCACCTGCTCTAATTTGCTTCTGCTGTTGCAATTGGTTACAAGACAAAGTCACAGTACAGACTCAGTGCAAAACAGAAATAATGGAGCCTTCTGTACTGAATGAAAGAGCTGTGAATTTGGTCTTTCAGACTGTGCCTCTCTTTAATGTGTTCATGCCCATTTAGATGATACAGTGTTGAAAGTGAGATCTATTAAAGCTGGCTGTCATGTCTGTCTTCCCTTTTCTATGGTTTTTCCAAACCTCATCTTTATTTACTAAATGCACAGCTCAGACTGATTTTTTTAGGAAAGCATTCAATTATTTTCAAAAATGAGGCTTGAAAACTGCATTATTTTGTATGTGCAGACATCTTCCTTCCTTTCTGCAACCTACTTTCCTGTGCTTAGTCTATGGCCTAGAAAGGTAGCAATGGCATGATGGCTAGGAGATTTTGTGTTAATGATGTACCTTCTTTCTGTGTTTAAAATCTCTTATAATTTGGTCTTTCCTTGGGGGATAGAGGAAAGGTCACAATTCTGCCCATATTCAGTGAAGGCTTCTATTTGACATTCAGTTATTCTGAAGGCTTGACTCAGTGGTGAGCAGCAAGATGGCTCAAGAAACTGCATTTTGGGAGTACTGGAAAAAGTAGCTAGGTCTAAGAAGGTGCTTGAACTGTGAGAAGCTCTCTGATGCTGTCATGTAGCAGCATTTGTGGCTCCTGTGGAAGAAGAGTCAAATGTCAAGTGAACGAGAAGTGGTGGGAGTCAAGCAGCCTGCTATTGGCAGAGAGGTAAGAAGGGACTTATTGTGATACTGGGGAGAGACTGAGAGCCTCTGGGAGAAATGGGGACAAGGTGAAAAGATGAGGTAGATAATCATGAGGTAATAAAAAAACAGCAGCAGAGAACAGTCAGGAAGAAGTGGGAACTGGTAAGTACAGATAGAAGAAACAGAGGAAGAAGAGAGAGAACTTTGACTGCAAGGAAGTGGTGTGCAGCAGGAAAGTAGGAACTGCCCAAATAAGAAATAAGATGAGGGGAAAGTGGGAAACTGAGCTTGAGTCACAGAGACGAAAACAGATGAAGATCAGATTGTCTATGGTACTCTGAGGGTGAAACAGAGTAGTAAGTCAAGACAAGAGCTGTGGGCGTACTGACACTGGGTGGTAAAGAAATCAAAGCTTGAAGTTATAAACACTAAGAAATAATTGAAATCTGAGGAGATGAAGCTATGTGTGCAGTATGACAAAACAGAGATGCCAAATGAGGGAAGCTGCACTCCTGTCATCATGGTTCTGCCACTTCTCTGCTTTTCATTGTTAGTGTTTGTTGAGCTCTTCCACAAGCCAGCCCAGCAGCAGAAGCCTGTTGGAGCAGCTAGCGACTTGAATAATCTCAAAAAGAGCAAAATGCTGCAACTGGAGGCAGAGGAGAGTTAATGGGGGAAGCAGTGTGACCTTCCTCATGTGGCAGCAGTGAGTCATTGAATCTCCTGACAAATGAGAACTGCACAGGTGAAGAGAAGCAGTTTGAGGAAAGGGACCTGCTGCAGAGGAGAAGCAGGACTGAAGCAGTGACAGATTGGGAAGAAAAAGTCTGAGAGGGAGAAGCTGGCAGAAGAGCAAACCTGTTAGAAATGTTCCTTCTCAAAATGCCTAGAAGGTTCATGATTTTTTCAGTCTTGCCTTTATTGCTGTCAGAAGAAAATGGTAAAAGCCAGAGGAAATGTAAAGATTTATATGGCAGTAGAACTTTAACATCCATTAGCAAAAGTGGAAGAGGCTTTTTAGTAGGCTTAAAAGCTCTCTTCTGCTGATAGGTCCTGATATAATTTGAGCATCATATAATTTCTCCCTTATTTAAAAGCCTAGGAAATGATACATATGGTAAAGTAATGCTTTCTTGAAGCTGTAAAATAAAAAAAATAAGAAACGTAAGTACAGTCCTAATTTGTTGCATTTGCAAATGTACCCCATTGTCTTAATTTTTAGCCAGTGCCTCTGCTTTAGCCAGAATAAGGAAAGAACAGTATTAAATAAAGATTTCATGAATATTTTCTCATCATAATTCTGTGTCTTACTGTGCCCTGTTCAAATTCTGATTTGAGTAGCTGGTAATTTCCCTAGGCACTGTGAGTGATCTCCTGTAGGGAGATACTGTTGCATACATACTCTAAAATTTCACTCTGATCTGCATACAGCGATCTGAAGGATGAGAATTTAAAAAAAAAATTAAAAATTCCAACCCTCAAGAAACCACCCTCCCCTAAACCTCCTTAGCTGGACTCATCTATAATTATTAACTGGGTAGAATAAAACACCATGTCATATTTTTTTCTGTATGCCACCAGTCTGTAAATAAAAACCCAGGAGTTGAGTGATACTTCTGAAGAGTGTTGTGGAATGTATCCTTTGTGACTATTTAGACACAAGGGGCCAAATCCAGCCAAGTGGACTCCAGAGGTGTGGTGTCCCATACAGCATCTGCATTCTGTGGAATTTCTGCAATTTATTTGTGCTAGGAAGACTTTTTTGCTTGTGAGTTCCACTGCTGAGAATTTATGCGTTGGCCTCCTTTAGCAATTGTTGTATAAGCTTTTATTTGGACATAACTCTCAAGCAAACAGTGTACCAGCATCTGGGTGCAGATGACCTGATACAGCCTCTTCAGAGGGGAAATTGTTGTATACTAGAAAAGTATAATCACTATTTTTTTTACCTTCTTTAATTTGCAGTAGCATAATTAAAAGATGGATTTGCTTTAGCTGTATTTATTTTATTTTCCTCCCTTATTGCAACAGGCTAGGCGAGTTCTTATTTGCATCTATAAAATATGCTTGGGAAAGAAGAAAATGATCTTTGCCTTAAGGGCAGAGCTCACAAACACTCTGAGCTTCCAGGCAAATCTATTTGATGTCAAAAAAAATTAAAGTTGGCAAACTAATTTGTAGTAAATACTACCAATCAGTGTATGCAAGCTGCCTATGAATTTTGTAAGAATTATTTCAACAGTTAAAATATTCAAATACTTTGTATGCATGTTTTATATATCATAAAGTAGAAATGGCTAAAATGGCACATCTCATGTTAATATGACCCAGGAGTTAATGAACAAATTCTGCAAATGCTGAGCTTAAGACCTGGTATTATGTTACTGTGTCTTGACAGAAGTTGGAACTCCCATTGTAGAAGGTGTAAAATTGTGTGGGTTTTCTTTTTGTTTTCTTCTGATGCAGGTGTGATGGACAGGTAGCAGAAGATTACACTTTGATATCCAGGTATCAGAATGACCGAGTGCTTCCTGCCTCCCACGAGCAGCCCCAGTGAACACCGTCGGGTAGAACACAGTGGGGGACTTGCTCGTACTCCCAGCTCTGAAGAAATCAGTCCTACAAAATTCCCTGGATTGTACCGCACCGGCGAGCCTTCACCACCTCACGACAGCTTACATGAGCCTCCAGATATAGTATCTGATGATGAAAAGGAGCATGGGAAGAAGAAAGGAAAATTTAAGAAAAAAGAAAAAAGAAGTGAGTAGACAACTTGTCTTTTTAATTCAATACTTTCAAGTTCTCTTTCCTTTTTTCTCTCTCTGAATTGCTAAGTATTCCCAGTGGGTTCTTTTAAATTTTTTGTTTCCATGTGGAGGAAGTTAACTTGCTACTAACAGTCTTTGTGCAGCATGTGTTTCTCCTGCAAAAAACTCCACACCTTAACTATTTTTTGTTGTGCAGATATAGGTGCCAAGCATGTGCCCAGAATTACTAAAAACCACATTTATCCAAAACCTTTCATGATGAATTGGTAAATCCTGGCATGGGGTTCTTCTTCACATTCTAAGTGGAGGTTTTCGAATGTGTTTCCAAATACATCCATTTTTAATCATAGCTGAGATGCTAGCTAGAATAGAACTGTATGTCTGATCTGAATTGTACACTTGTGCATTTGGAAGAAGCAGTTTCAACAACTGTAGCCCTTTTCCCATGTGTCTCCCTTATTCGGTGTTTGCTTTTGTGTACCATCCCAAGTTTTCATGTGCATACTGCACCGTTATTCAAGCAGTCATAAAACCTCTGTCCTTTTTTTTCTCTAGCTTCTCAGTTTAGTCTGATCATGCATTTTCCTCCAGCAGTGCCAAAGTATTATTGCAGAGGTCAAAAATGTGCAAACCAACACTGAGATTTGAACTTTCCAGACCTCACAGAGCAAAGGTTAGAATAAAGTAAAGCTTTGACTATAGAATCTTTTGTCAGTGTATCAGTGTCCGGAGTGAAAGTTTCATTTAAAAAACTTACCCCTTCTCCAAAATAACAGAACTACTGCTTCCCATCTTCAGATTTCTGCAGAAAATTTTGGAAACATGAAATAGTTTTTATTCAAGAAAGTTTTTCTACATGTTCTGAAAGAGCAAAGCACTTGGAAATACTAGGCTGATACTGAGCACTCTCAGTGCCAGAAAGACCTTTCCTGTCCAAGTCTCTGAAACCTAAATATCACAGCCCAAGTGCTAGTACATTGTAAGTGACATTTGTTTTAGCAAAATTTGAAAATGTCTGTATCTCTGATGCCAATGTATCCTGCTATTTCTTACATGTGGAATTTGGAAGATCAGAAACAGTGAGACAGCACACAATATTCTGTTAGAATTAATATGGTGACTATTTGTAATATGCATGCATATATTTGAATAATCCCTCCTTAAGAATCTGCTGTCACTGCACTGCTTTTACTCAAACCAGTTTCCTGGAATGCAAGAATTGTTTCTACCGCAGTTAAGAAGGACTATTGCTATTTTAATTAAAAACGGTGTGCCTAAAGAATACTGTAACTCAAAAACGCATCCTCAAGTTAAATCCAACAGTTGAAATTCCTTCAGGTTTTAAGAAAAGTGATTCCTTAGTGATTTTCTGTAATGTAAACAATATTGACCTAATACAGATTACTGAATTGGCAATGAAAATTTGGTATTGAGTGGATAGGTCTAAATTCAGGCTATCAGTAGCTGCTTTTGTACTGTCCAGCTTTCTGTTAGAGCTCTGTATTGCACACCTCTAGATCTGGAACTGGTAGATGCCAACATTTTGCATTGTGTGGATTTCTTTGTATGGAACTCAGGATGTCTCATGGTGATAGTGTAGCTGAAGGCTGTTGTTTAGGAGGAAAAATGCTACTTCAGCAAATCCACAGAGGTCTGTGCACATTGGCACTGCAACAGTTTTTTTCCACAAGAGATTGCAACACATTTTATAGCTGATGTAAAGCAATTTCTGTTACTTAAAAGAAGCTTTGAAGGTATGAAAAAATCCTCAAAGAACACAAAAATGCAAAACATGGGAAGAACAAAATAATCTCTTGCAGTGCGAAAGTAAAAGGCATTCAGCATTTCTTGGCCCTAATACATCTCTGTCATGCAACTGCCAGTCAAATAGAAGAGTAAGTTACATACCAAGCTTTCAGTACATCTCATACACTCCAAAAATAATCAATATTGCAAATATACCCTCAACAGACATTTTACCTGTCTAAATTGCAGTTGTTCTGTACAGTTGCTTATCATAGTTGATTTTAAGAGTTTTCCTTCCAGATTGGCCTTTGTTATTTCTCCCATCCTTTTGAGTCTTCATTTTATTTAGTCTTTTCAATTCTGTTGTATGTCTTCAGATTGTTTCTTTTCATTTTTTCTGGCTACCTGCTTTGGTTTTGAACAGTGCACAACCCTCTGTGATCATGCAGTTTGGGGTATAAACAAATATAACTGAACATGTCAGTGAAAAAAAAAAAAGACAAGTTAACATTACATTATGACAGAGTGAGTGTTTGGTGAACTTGTGATGTTAGTGAATTAATGACAAGGTCATTCTAATACCTGAAACTGTATCTAAATTTAATCCCGCAAAAGTCTTGAGCTATTTTGATAATACTCTAAATGTAAACTTCAGAAGTGCTTGAAGAGCAGCAGGGAAGGGAAGGATAAATATCCCAAAGTTACTGAGTTTGGTTTTTCAGGTAAATAATTTCTGCAAGAGTAATGTACTCTTAGCTTCATTATCACCTGTATCATAAAAGCATTTCTGTATTCTAGCAAAATATCATTTTCCATATTTTCTATATGGATATGGTTATTTAATGATTTGATTTTTTCCCGTTAGTGTCAGTAACCTCATAATACACAGCAATTATTCTGGGGGAAAAGTGCTAAAAATGTTTTGGAGCTAATAGAAAATCCAATGGAATGTTGTTTTTTATGTGGAATATCAACTACTGGAAAAATGTTTCAGCCACTAATTTCTCCCCTCTTCTGTGATAGACTGGGTGTTGGTTGGCTGTACAGTGAGTTAGATTAGGGGATTTACTAGGGATTAAAAGGAATTTTCTTTTTACTGGCATAGTTTTAAATCAGATCTGTTCCCTGACTCAAACAGAACTTGACCTGTGACAGCAGGAGAGCAAAAATGGATCTGTGTTAAGTAATGGATTATCTGAGGCAGCAACCACTGTAATTGATTTTTGAAAATGTTTAACTACCTCTCACTAATCACGTGTTGATAAAGCCATAAAATATGCAGTTCATTGCAGAAGAAAAATGTGATGATAAAATACTTCTGAAGAAGCTCTCCTACCTATTAGAATTTCTGTAGATAAAGAGTCTGTATGTAGTAGATCTTACTCTGCTTATTAATTTTACTTCTGAGATTGATGCTGGTAGGCACAATGGGTTCAATATGCAGCTAGGATTTTTTTGTTTACGTGAATCTTGATTTTCTTTGTACAATTCTCAGGAAAATGGAAAATTGTTTGAATTGTGCTAAACTATCACAAGAAAGGTTAATAGGAACTATTGGTATGAACTCTTTGAAATTTCAGGAAATATTTTTGAAAACCAGATCCTTAATGTGTTGGATGGGGGTCCTGTATGTTCCTTTGGAATGCAGATGAGGCCTGAAACCAAACCACTGCTATTGCAAACAAAACATTGTTTTACTGTCTGGTATGTGGAGAAGCTCTGAATACAGTTTTCAGATCTATGGACTAAGAAGTTATTAGAATTTTCTACACCTGATAAAGATTAGAGGCTCTTCATATCAGGGTTTATCTTTGGGATAAATAGGGTGCATTTCTACACCCTGTTCTGCTGACAAATCACTGTGTATCTCTATATACCATTGTGTGTTTATCTAGTAAAGCACCATTTGCAGATAGTTTAAAAGTCTGCCTTTCAATGCCAGTGATTATTTTAACTCAAAATAAAGTGAGACAAATTTCTTCTTTCAGCTTCATTTGCTCTGCTGGCTTATTGCTGTGGACTAATCTGAATGCAGAATTTGTTTGGGAATGCTGTGCTGACATCAGTGAGTCAAGTGATGACTAAAGACAAACTGATCTAATTGAAAGTAGGATAGTGAGTGTAGGTAGTGTCTGTAAGGTGGAAGTTTCTGTTGTTAATAAAAATGCATCTTGTGGGCAGGGAGAGGAAGTAGAAGCCATCTATCCAAGCTCATTGTACATTTGTGTGTCTTAGTTTTACTTAGAAATGCTGTACAGTCTGATAACAATCCCTCTGACAAACTGATATCAGGTAACTAATGCTTGCATTGCACTTCAGTCATATTTGACCTACTAATTCTTTCATATGTAAAAGCCATCCATGTTTTCTTTCAGTGAATTAATTACAGATGCTGCAGATTTCCCCGGGGAGCCAAATAGCTGTAGAGTTATAAATTACTTAAAAACCCATCAGAGACCCAATGGACAAAATGTCTCTTGGCAGTAGGTTTGATAAGTGGCAGTTCTGAATAATGCCACCCTTTGAGTTAACAATAAATACTACAGCATGACTTTAGTGCTTTGTTGTGAGAACACAGGAGAAGTATTCCCAAGTATGCAGACTGATAGAGACAGTGGACTCACTGCATGACAAAGATTGTAAGCCTGTAAACTAGAATTTTCGAGAGTAACACTGGAATTTTTTTGGCAGTTTTTTGTAATTCTCGGTAAGATAAGGGCTATACTTGAAGCACTACATTTAAAATAACTGCAATGAAAGCATGCTTATGGAAGGAAGGTATAACAAAAGGAACTGGCAGATTATGCTGTGTCATTATGCTGGTGGGTTTGGAGTATTTATTACATTAGTACTGTTGTCATATAGATGGAGGAAAAGGTCAGTGACATAGAGTAGAGTATTGGGAAAATGGGGACTATTAGTACTGGAAGTCTTGAGGAAACGGTGAACAGAAATACCAGTTTACTATACCCTAGGTGATATTCTTTCCATATTTAAAATTATCATTTTACTCTTTCCATTTTAAAATTAAAATAATGATTTGTCAAGCACTTTTGGTAATTTTCATCTGTATAAATTTGTTTATATTTCAATATATTGTATCACCGGTGAAAGGGATACAGCAATTTTATAAGCAAAAGTATAGTAAAGAAAATTGGGCTATTCTTGAGAGACATGCAAACCCTCTCTTGGTATGGGTGGGATGTATTCGTATATGCTTCTAAACTTTGTTGACTTATATTACTGAGACAAAATTTAAAAGTCTGGGTTTGTATTTAACTTGCTCCTTCATGTCTTCTCGTGAATTCAAGAAATACCAGTTTCAGTAATGTTCTCTTGCTGGTGTTACATTAGCACAGATTTAGGAAGGTACCAGGGCTTGTGTTGCAGTGTGGAGTGTTGGGACATATGAGCAGTGGTGGCACCGACCTCCCAGCTTGGTTCCCAGTGCTGACACTTCCTGATGTGCATGTGGGAACCCCACGCTGTGTGACTGGGAGCTGTCACAGCTACCCAGGAGGAAAGACTGAGGGCAGATTGGAGATTACATCTCTGTAGTTCATCTTGAACCTTGGTGCCAGCCTCGTCTCATTCTCATAAATCACAGTGCAGATGTGTGCTCCTGCTTTGTCCTGTAGCTGGTGGATCTGCATTGCTTCTGGACCAGAGTGAGATTTGAATCCTTACCCATTTCTGGGTTTAGCTTACAAAAACGAGTAAATTACATAGACAGTAAGCAGGGAGGAGAAGACCTGGCTGCTGGTTGTCTTTCAGTTAATGTTTGCATTTTTGTGTTAAAATCTACTTGGACTGGAACAGTTCTACAGTCTTTTTCAGTCTTACAGGAAAGTGTGTTTGGCAGTCCTAGGGAAGAGTATCAGCTGCAAAGACTGGGCTGATCCAACAATTGTAATTATTTTATAGTAGTTCCATGCTTTAATAAATTTCTTACATTTGCTTGACTATTTCAAGCTATCTTCTACAGAGCAGTCAAGGAGGCTTCAAAATAGAGACAGTTCTTTTATATGTTGAAATAATGCTGAGAAACTCTGTGGTCTGGTATAGTTTGGAATTGGAAGGATGAAAGACTGAATGCCTCCTGGTTCTTCTTTAGATATTCCACTTGGAAAAAATTATAGCCTATAGTCTCTTGCATGATGTGCTCACATGTTATCTAAGGGGGTAATTTTCCTCTACCCAAAACTATTCAAGCAGCAGAAGCACTTGGCTATCAGTGTTGCCTCACCGGAGCAGAGGCTCTGCCTCTAGGTAGTGGAAGAGCCTCAAAGGGTCTCTATAATGGGGGCTTGCTGCCCACTGCGTTGAGGAACCTGGCTGGTGCAGATGGCATGTCAAACGTCACCTGTGTTGGCCGGGTTTCAGGCTTACTTTTCTTATATGGGATACTGTGTATGCAAAATTAGAATTAGTAGACTTGAAAGTTGTGTTGGATTGCATGTTGCTGGGTTTGTTTGTGGGTTGTTTTTTTTTGTTGGTGTATTTGTTGAGGTTTTTTCTGTAATCCACCTTTAAAGACTTTTGTGTTCTTGCCTGAAGGTGAGGCAGGGCCAGCTGCAGAGGCGTAGTGACTTAAAAGCACCTGATGCATGTTTTAGACGGCACTTGGACTTCTGCTGCTGGAATGGTGTGCTCAGCCCAGGGACTTGTTTGAATCTCTCCCATGTGCTTTTTAAGGCAAATCTGTACTTTCATGGGCAGGTATTGTTCTAGTGTTACAGGAATTGTGTTATTCATCTAGTGAAAAGTAAGTGCTAGTGCTTTTTTGGTTTTGGTTTGGGGTGGGTTTTTTGTATTTTATTTGAGGCTGAAACTTTATTAACTTCATAGTTGTCTTTAAATTAATAATATTCCAGAAAAGGATTGGGGCTTTAAGTGGCTGGAGTTTAGTTTGTTTTTAATTGAAGTTTGTTAGACTTCTGTGTATGCAGTACATAGATGATCCTTAACAGCAACTCTTATACTGTTGATTACAGGAACATAGAGAAGTTGCCAGACAGTTGTTTTTATTTTGCATTTCCTTGACTATTAGATGGGAATCTAGCCCATAAGATGGACATTGCCATTATGAGTAAGTATATAAAGTGTTCATTGTTTAGATCATTCAGGAGCTCTGTGGCTTATCTTTGGTGTAATTATACAACTTGATTTAATCCTCGACCACTCGAGTGTGTAACAACAAAAGAAAACCTTCTGAGGAGTCAGATGGGAACTGTTTTTAAATTCATGTTGCTTCTTCCCTCTCCTCCTTACGTGCAACTTCTTGTTGTTGCTGTCTGGAAAGTAAACAGACTCACAGCTGTCCCCTTCCCTTGTCCTGCTTTGCCCAACAGCGGAAGGTTATGCTGCGTTTCAAGAGGACAGTTCCGGTGATGAAGCTGAAAGTCCTTCCAAGTTGAAGCGGTCCAAGGGAATACATGTCTTCAAGAAACCCAGCTTTTCCAAAAAGAAGGAGAAGGATTTTAAAATAAAAGAGAAGCCCAAAGATGAAAAACACAAGGAAGAAAAACATAAGGAAGACAAACACAAAGAGAAAAAGTCAAAAGACTTAACTGCAGCAGATGTTGTAAAACAGTGGAAAGAGAAGAAGAAAAAGAAAAAGCCAATTCAAGAGACAGAGATACCTCAAGTGGATGTTCCAAGTCACAGACCCGTGTTTGGCATTCCTTTGTCTGATGCAGTAGACAGGACCATGATGTATGATGGCATCCGCCTGCCAGCAGTTTTCCGTGAATGTATAGATTACGTAGAGAAGCATGGCATGAAATGTGAAGGCATCTACAGAGTTTCAGGTACTCTGGGCACACTGACATGCAGGTTCCTAAAGTCTTTCTTGCAATTTTCTTATTATTTTATCACTTCCAACATCTAGATATGCTGTTTATAGCTCCATTAATTATCCAAAAGGTGATCAGGTAGCCAAAGTTAAGCAAACTTGTAGGTCTGAAGTACCAGAAAAAATTGGTAATGTGATGGTACTGCTTCATGGAAGTAAAAACACACCTGTTTTGGTCTTTTGTCATGGGGTGGTAGCAATGAATAAAACGTGTTAGTATGGCCAACTTGTATTCTTTTTCTTCTGCTTTAGGAATACAATGGTAGCTGATTGCAAAAGCAAAAATGAGCTATAACTATTTTATTGCTTATCCTTCCCACTAAGTTGCTTTTTCCAGTTACTCCCATTGTATATTTTTTTCTTGAAAATTTATTTTCTTCCAGCAAGTTTGCTAATAAGCAGGAAATTCAAGTTTCACTGTTTCAGCTTTGCAAGAGCAGCTAATTAACTGTGGTACTTGCGTAACACCAGCTTACATAAGTGAAACCTCAGTTTTAATCATGTTAGACAAAACAGTCCCTTTATTTGTGAGCTGCACCAGAAATGCAGCTCCTGTAAGTACTTCTGTGGGTACATTGGAGGGGACAAGAGCAAACAAGGGAAGGAATTTCAGGAAAATCATTTTGAATCAAGTTACCCAGCACTATAAACCACTAATAGAATGATTCTAAAGGCTTCGTTAGCTGTCTTCATGCTGTCCAGCTGCATGGTGTTTGGCAGGCACACAGAAATACTGTAGCACCTTATGCAGTTGCTTAGTCCTGCCTAGTGAAACATTTTGGCTGCTTGTTTTTTACACACGGTGTGTTGGGAGTTTTCACAGGTGTGTTTTCCTTAATTTCTGCTGTTCCCTTTGTGGGTGTTGTCCAGTGCAACAGCTCCCTCTTGTGTGTGTAGGATTGTTTAAGTTGAGAGCTCAGAGAGCATTGCCGTGCCTCAGCAGCCTGCAGCTGTTGTGATGGCTCGTTTTGGCCGTGAAAATGAGCATGTTTTCCTGGCATTTTCCAGGGGCTGAGTATGCCCAGTTGTGCTCACTGAGTATGAGCCAAGCCAGGGCTGTGCACCAAGTTGGTGTAACCCTAGTGGGTGTTTGAGCTGCAAGAATGGAATTTCCCCAAGCTTAGGAAGATTGGAATGTCACTGAGTTTATACAAACACCTTGTAGAAAATCCTGGCTGGGTTGAATAATTTTGTGAACACACTTTTATTCATGTGGTGCCTCAATTCAATGACCCTGTGTGAGATTCCTCTGCTGAGGAGGGCCAGCTGGAAATCTGGAAACTAAAAAGTGTGGGGTTTGTTTTGACAGAGGAAAGCTGTTATAGGTAGAGCTTGTTGCACAGCATCTGAACTAAAAACATATTTGCTGCCTGGCTTAGGGATGGATAATTGAACAGACAGAAAGCTTAGTGCAAATACACAATTGATCTTGAGTTCCCCAACCTTTCCTCACCCTATTTTATGTTCCTTGATGAAGAGGAATGCTGGTACCAGTTCTAATTCAGAGCTCTGTCAGTGCTTTGGATTTGCTTCGTAGGAGTGAGTAGCCAGTGCTTTTAGAACCAGTGATCATGTAATTTTGAGTCACAATTTTCACTTTGTTACATGTGGGTAACTTTTAAAAGGTGTTTCTTGATTATCTTAAATTGAAAGGAGAGGTGAAATAAAAGCATCTCCAAAAAATAAAAAAGTTTAAATATAACTATTAGACATTTGAGTCAACATTTCTCTTAATTCTTGATCTAACTATTTTAAGGAATAAAATCAAAAGTTGACGAGCTGAAGGCAGCCTATGATCGTGAAGAATCTCCAAACCTGGAAGAATATGAGCCCAATACAGTTGCCAGCTTGCTCAAACAGTACCTACGGGAACTGCCTGAAAATCTGCTTACCAAAGAGCTCATGCCCCGCTTTGAAGATGCTTGTGGAAAGAGCACAGAAGCTGAGAAAGTTCAGGAGTGCCAGAGGCTGCTGAAAGAGCTGCCAGAGTGTAACTATCTCCTGATTTCTTGGCTGATTGTGCATATGGACCATGTTATTGCAAAGGAACTAGAAACAAAGATGAACATCCAGAATATTTCTATAGTGCTCAGCCCTACTGTCCAGGTACGTGCACCACACAGCAAGGCTTAGAGCAGAACTGCAGCCCAAGAAAGACTTCTTCGTAGGAATTCTTTTGCAGGTGGGAATTGGGTATTTTCTGATACAGTTTAGCTAAATTACAACTCCTCTTTATGCCTCAGGAACCTGAAATGCTGGGGAAGGGGGAACAAAAGACTTGCTGCATGTAGGCTTGCATACTGTGGGTCTGACATTTGGGTTATCATCAGAGTATTACAAAGACTGCTGTCTTTCAATTCTATCATGAGAAGTCATTTAATGTTGAATTTGTTCAATAATTCATGCAGATACACAGTTTCTGTGGGGTTTTGATTCAATGATAGTTTAGTGAAAATATGGTTGCTTAATTTTATTATCAAGCTAATGAACCCTGTCCTGCACATAGATCTTCCTGGTGCAGTAGTGACTTGGGTAAAATGGCTTTGTTGTCTGCAGTCAGAGGGCTGGGGAATAATAACTGACTTCATTTTCCAGTAAGATTTTGTGGTTTCTGGATTGCTTGATTCCTTAATAGACATCTTGGAAATATTTAATTAAATACAGCTCAGAATTAGTCCTGTGCTTGATGAAAACATGGCATTATTGGGTGTGGGTCTTCTAGAGCAAACCCCACAAGTTAGAAAAGCCTGACTTTATAATTAAAAGTCCAGGTGGCGGCCCAGTAGCAAAAGGGCTGGGTGTTATTCCTGTCTCTTGCTGTGCCAGACACCTCTCTAGCTAGGAAAAGAAGTAACAATTAGGGTAAAACAATGCAGGCCCAATCATGTTTTGTTGGTAACTAGATATAAGCAATTGAAGTGCAGGTAGTGACAGAACTCTCATACTTGTTTCAGGATAATTTTAAAAATTTTAATGGAAGATAAAGTATCAAAATAAATACGCTTGCTTCTGTCTCAGGTTAAAACAAGGAATATAGTGAAAGATGCTTTCCTACTACTTTTTTCTACTATATTAAGTCATCTGAGAGAGAAACTGTAGAGAATACTCAAAGGTTGGGGGAAGAGAGAGAAGGTGTAGCCAGCCACCAGGTATAACACAGTAGGGTTGATGTTCGCTCTTATTAACTACCTTTACCTCAGTACAAAGACATTTAATGCATTTCTATGTCTACCAATGATGGAAATAATTCTGGTAGGTTAAGAGATGTGAAGATGCTGAGTTTAGTCTAAAAATGCCTCAGATACACAGGTAAGAGAAACAGTGAAGTGATCCCTTGAGGCCAGTACTGCCTTGTTGAAAGTAAAGGTAATTTTCAATCCAGATTTTAATCTCTAAAGACAAACTGACATGACTGTGGCTCACAGAAAGGTTTACTAAAGGCTGCTGTTTCTGGAGGACACTGTGCTTTGCAGATAAAAGATGGCATGAATAAGTCATCTTAACCAATATCCTGTCTGTCCATCCTTTGCAGATCAGCAACCGTGTCCTGTATGTGTTTTTTACACACGTTCAAGAGTTCTTTGGAAATGTGACCCTCAAGCAGGTGACAAAACCTCTTCGCTGGTCAAATATGGCAACAATGCCAGCACTTCCAGAAACGCAAGAGAGCATTAAAGAAGAAATCAGGCGACAGGTTGGCAATTAACTGAGTGTTTTTCTGTTTGTCTTTGCCCTGGCTTTTATACATTCAGTAGAAAATTCTCCTAAGTTTGTAACATACGCTTTAATTCCGTCACAATTATCCTGTCGGTGGAGACCACTGGAAGAGCTTGATGATTTCCTTTCATTTTTTATGTGTGAAAAGTTGTTATGGTCTTGTGATGCTCATAGTTGTGTCATCTGTGGAGTGGTTTGCCATGTAGGCCAATACTTTTGTTGTCAGAGGAAGGTCAGGAGAGCCCAGTAGGGACCGTGGTTCTTTAGTACTGCTCTTCAGCTGGCTCTGGATCTGTGCTGGGTGTGTGTTAACACTTGTTCATGGACATGTCAAGGTTTGAAAGCCAGAACTTCCAGCCCATTGCTACAAAGCCAGTAAGATCTTCCTTTTCAATCTGCCCTGGTACACTATATAGTACACTATATTTAAAGACAATTTCTTTGGCAATCTTTCCAGGAGTTCCTTCTGAACTGTTTACACAGAGACTTGCAGGCAGGGATAAAAGATTTATCCAAAGAAGAGAGACTCTGGGAGGTGCAGAGAATCTTAACAGCTCTTAAGAGGAAACTAAGAGAAGCTAAGAGACAGGTGGGTAACTTTCCTCTTTATTGGCCAGACAGCTAAACCATAGATCCTAATTCGTAATGGTGCAGAGGCACCCAGTTAGATCAAAACACCTTTCAATCTTCTTGGCTGCAGTTTTTCTCATTTTAACTTTACATGCCTCACAAGCAATTGTTTTCCGCTTAGCTGGCTCTCGCTATGGACAGAGAGATCTTCACAGCTGTTAACAAAAAAATGCTAGTGTTTGCTAGGGCACATGCTCATTACATGCTTAAAACATTGAGTCCTAGAGTACCAAGAGGAATTACTGGAAGACTCGAGGTTAACAAATCTGAAATGTGTTTTTTAAACTATTTTATGTCCCACAGATGGGACAGACCATGCTCAGAATTTGGAAGGCAACTGTGATGGTGGTTCCAAATTTGGAAAATAATACATTAAAAAAAATTTTTTTTAAAGTAAATACAGTGACCAGGGAAACTGTCCTTTTAAATGTTGTTTTCTTTCTCTGGCAGGAGTGTGAAACAAAGATTGCACAAGAAATTGCTAGCCTTTCAAAGGAGGATGTCTCCAAAGAAGAAATGAATGAGAATGAAGAAGTCATAAATATTCTGCTTGCACAGGTAGCTGGCAGGCACTTACCTGTTTGCCTGATAGTATTTTATATTTCACATCTATTAAACATTCCTTTGTCCCTTCTGATGTAGAGGGGACACTGCAGGCTCAGAGGGGTTTCTATGTCCATTAAAACCATAAGGCTTTGTTTTAATGGTCAGTGAAGCTGGAAAGGAATGCTGACTGCAGGAGTGAGCCCAGAGCTGAGGAGACTCTTGTCTCCTCAGAAAGGAGACACTATGAAAGAAAAGAACTGGCCTTTGTTGTTCATGTACATAGAAATCACCATTTCCCAATGTAGCCAGGTTCAGTACTGTTAACTGCTTTCCTGCTGATCAAAGGAAATAAGGCAACTATTTTGGCTTTTTTGCCTTCTGTTGCTTCCCTCAGTAGCTTTAAAAATGAATATAAGGAGGAAAGTACAGAGGGGAGAAGATCCAGAAGTTATTTTACTGGTTGGCCAGAGCTTTCCCCTGTGATTTAAGGAAAGGCAGCCAAACATACCAGAATTTGGTGTGTCATCTCCACAACTATTCAGTATGGTGATTATCTTGAGGATTTAGAACAGACATTGTTGGGTTTGAACTTTTTATTTGCTTTGAGGTCTTGATGGATCAAAGTTCAAAGCAGATATGCTAACCACTGCCACTGAAAGTACTTCAGAGAACAACATCATCTCATACTTACTGTATGTTCCTGTAGGAAATAAAGTCAGTGCTTTAAGTGAACTAACTGATCATTGCAGGAGAACGAGATTTTAACAGAACAAGAAGAGCTGCTGGCCATGGAGCAGTTTCTGAGGAGACAGATCGCCTCCGAGAAGGAAGAGATAGATCGGCTCCGAGCAGAAATAGCTGAAATACAAAGGTAAAAGGGACAGCTCACAGCAGAGCCCAGCCAGGACAGCACGCTGTGATTAAAAGTACACAAATGCTTTGCTGAAAGAATACTCTAAACCACACTTAAAAGCTCACCCAGTGAACATCACAGTAGAAAGCCACTTCTTTTATTGAAGTCTCGACAAATTTGAATCTTGCAGGATATTTTCTGTTGTTTTAACAATGGAATTACGATCTAAAGGAAACTTGACCCTGTGCACTAAAACAATCCCCCTAGGAAATCATTGCTTTATTAACTTGAGCTTTGAAAGAAAAGTCTGATTTTGCCCTTTAAACCATTGGCAGATGATTGAGGGGATGCAAGTTAAGACTCTTATGTTGCCACAGTTGTGGCAGACTCAAAGAAGTGTTTAAAGCAGAACTTGCTCTTGGTCTTTCAGTCGCCAGCAGCACGGCCGCAGTGAAACTGAGGAATACTCTTCCGAGAGTGAAAGTGAGAGTGAAGATGAGGAGGAGCTGCAGGTTATCCTGGAGGATTTGCAGAGACAGAACGAGGAACTGGAGGTAGGATTTGGTTCTTAGCATTCACTGCTTCTCTCCCATGGTGGTTACTTGATTGCACAAATGCAAACCAGTTGTGTGCATCAATTTTGGCCAGGCTTGTGACCCACACACAGCTTTTAAATCACTGCTGTGTGCGAGTCCCTGTTGCTGTCTGGGCCAGCAGTGCTAAACACCCCTGAGCTACCCCTGACATTTGTTTCCCTTTTTTAAAAGATCAAGAACAATCACCTGAACCAAGCGATTCACGAGGAGCGTGAGGCCATCATCGAGCTGCGGGTGCAGCTCCGCCTGCTGCAGCGCGCAAAATCTGAGCAGCAGGGGCAGGAGGAAGAGGAGCTGGAAAAGCGCGGGGGCATTTCTCAGCAGCAGAGAGACACTGTCCTGGAGACAAAAGCAGCCAAAGAGCAGCCAAAAGCAAGCAAGGAGCAGCAAGTCAAGCCATCACCAAGTAAAGATAGGAAAGAAACTCCAATTTGATCTGGCTCCTTGGCTATGCATAAAATCAACCGAACTGTGCAAAATACTGTAATTTGAGTCAAACTGCACAAATTATTGGTGGCTGTGTACATTCTGTAAAGAAACTTTTTCTTTTAAGCCCTGGAGACTTTTGTCTCTAATACTTGTGGCTTCTACTCATCAGACTCAGGTGAGTTTGGGAGAAGCTAGAAGAGTTTTCCAGTTAGTATCAGATTATTTCAAGACTGGTTTCCTTCAGGTGATTCAAAATAATTCAGTAACAGTTTTATTTCAAACCAAAATCATTATTTACATTCACTGGAGCAGAATTGGAAGATCTCATTTTCAGTAAACAAACAAAACCCACCCACACTTACTAATGATTTGCCTTGTGGATCTGTTCATCCTCATTCACCATTATTTCTGCTTATTAACCTAGTCACTTCTTGCTTGTGCCTTTGATACCTTTCTGATGCAGATTATATACAAGGGAGCTTTAAATTTATTCTGGGTTGGCTGAAACGGTGGGAGACTGTGGGGTATCGTGTTTACCTAACATGCCCTTAAGCTTCATTTCTGTTCTGAGATGTACTGAATAAGTGTAAAAACTTGAGAGATGTTATTTATGTCCCCATATGATGGAAATGTCCATGTCCTTTAGCAGTGTAGGTAACCCACTGGCTCATCATTCACCACCCTCTTCACACCTGAGACAGGCCCTGTTCACACTGCTGCCATGTAGCCAAGAGCTTTGTCTTCATCCATTTTAAATGTTCCCATCTGTTGGAAAAAGCCACTGCTTGTAGGCAGGGAGTGGTTATGTCTTTAGGACGTATCTGCCTGACCAAGCAATACAGCATTTCCCCTGCACAAATCCAGTCACTTGTGATTCCAAACGAGCCCGAAGACCGACGCCAACAGGAGGCACCGGGGGTTCAGCAATAGCCTCTTTCTGTTGGTGTTTAACAAACCAACCACCACTACCTGGGACTTGGTTTTGGTTGTTCTTAATGCTTCTACCCTGCAAAATCCTCCACCCACACTGGCATTTAAGGGCCCTTTAATGTTTTGGATATGCTCATTGGACTCAGCCCTTAATCCATATATAGACAGAAACTCCACAGAGTGCATATAGGCTATCTTATTTTTTAATCTGGATATTTATTTTCAGCACCTGTTGGATGTGGTTGTATTCTTTATCTATTGCACTGTTGTGAATCATTGGCCATGATTTGATTTTTGTACAAATAATGCTTTGATATGTTATAGAAAAAAACAGCATAGTATTTTTTTAAAATTTGGAAAAAAGTTTATAAACACAGAAAATGTGATCAGATTACAAATGTAAACTAAAGCATTCTCCCTTGCCTTCGTTACATACATTTTATATTTGCTGGCAATATTTAAACTTTTTGTTTGTTTGTTTAATTCACACTAATTCCTATTGAATTGTCATGAATTTTTCTAATGTTCTTCAGACAAATCTCTTAATATTGGTTAACTTTTATTTTGTTAGGATTGTATTTATCAAGCAAATAAATTCAACAGCCATTTGAAAGTAGTTTCTCCTTCATCTACTTCATAATGCAGATCACAGTTACTCTTCTTGGGTGGGCTCCTGCAGCTGAGAAGTTTCTTCAAAGTAAGGTCTGAAACAGAGGTGGAGCTGCTGCCCCTGCAGCAGCACAGCACCTGTAAGCAGAAACTTGGTGTCAAACCACCTGAGAGTTGTTTCTTTGAATTGTTCTGTGCCTCAGCACAGGTGGGGCTGGGAACCTGCTCTTCCTCTGCTGAGGGGCCTGATTACCCCAAGCACGGAAGCAGCTTCCTCACCCTAATGCCTGCAGTGAAAAAGCCACAGAGCAGCAGCCATCTGAGAGCCTGCATGTGGCAGCTGTGAATCATTAGCCAGAAAAAGCCAAAGCTAATTTAAAATAAAGTGGAAAGTAATTAATTACAGCACAATAATCTGAGTGTGCTGTTCAGATAACATTATAAATTTTTCAATCCCAAGGGACATAGAACAAAATCTGAGCAACCTGCATGAAGCACATACATGTCCTGAAGGACCAGGTTATCTAAATCAAAATTCATTTTAGCTAACTTAAAGTAAGCCTCTTTCCAACACCTTAGAGCCTGTATGTGCCAAGTGTAGCAGCAGAATCTCTCAAACCCTTTGGACAAAATACCAGACTGATTTAAATTTACTGAAAAGTGGGAAGAACAGGCTCACAGTGTTAATTCCACTGTTCTGGACTTAACATTTGTGAGAGTGATTGGCCTGTTGGCTTCCCTCTTGAAAATCTGAGCACTTCCACTAGAAGGTGGCACAGGTGATGGGATGGGTGACAACAACACACCTTGCTTGTTTTGACAGCCCCTTCCAGCACAGGCCTGGAACAGATCAGGTAACATCAGACAGTCAGAAGCCTAAGGGATCAGGAAGCAGCATATGAACAAATCACTGAGATTCCTGTGCCAATGTGAGTTAGGACACAAAGGGGGAGTTTGCCCATAGCAGGTTACTGAAATCATGACAGCATTTATACCCATTGAAATACTGCAGCTGTACTTGGAACAGCCTCAGACATCTGGCACACCAAGCAGGATTTTTCCCTCCCAATAATTCTTTTTATCCTGAAAAACAGCAGCCTGAAGTGAACTGATATTGTCTGAACAGCTGAAAAAAACTGGGATTGTTTTATTTTCTGAAAGATCAGAAAAAATAAACAAGGAGCAGTGCTGCTCTCAGATCACATCCCTACCCCAAGTCTAAAAACAAGCTTGTGTCCAAGGCCTTACAGGTTTCCTGGGATCTGTGGTATCCCCACAGGTTTCCAACAACGGCTCAGCTTCACTCTGACCAAAGCAGAAGGTTTCCCTGCCTGTAGAGGTTTCCCTGACCAGTGCAGCAAGCAATTTGGAGAGCCCTGATGGGTAACACAGGGAACCATAGACAGACCTCCAGAAATTCACTGTCCTTTGCCACGGACATAAAGGACTCCTGTACAGGTTTCCACCTCTATTCACCATCCCTACACCAGCACTGGGGGGATTCATTTTTATCTCTCTGTCCCCTCAGATTAATGAGTTAAGCAGTAATTTTTAAAATCTATGTACTGAAACCAAGAATTTGACACCTGGCCATGTAAAGCTAATTTCTTTCAATTAAAAAAAAATAGGTAACAATTAAAGCCTCGATCTGAACCTCTGCCAAAAAGGTCTGACCAAGCTTCATCTGTCAAGGTTTTATTTTCTCAGCAAGCAGCTCTTACTCCCAACGCTTCATCTGCACAGGGAAAAATGCCTCATCCAAACCAAACATGGCTTATATCCAACAGCACAAGTTCTCCACTGTGTTCTTTAAAACAGCACAAGCCACAGCACCGTGCCCTGTGCAGAGCATGGCTGTCTGTCCTTCCTGTTCCTCAGACTGAGCCCTTGGCCGCTGTCCCACCCTCTCACAGAGGGAGATACCCACAGAACCTGTCAGGACAGGCCCCTCCCAGGGCACTCAGCCTCAGCGTTGGCACTGTCACTGCTGACACAAAGGACTTGCTGTCACGTTTCCTCTGGAGTTGCTGCCTTAACAGCGTGAGCTACAAGGTCTGCCAAAGGATCACACTGCACAAACATGATTTTGAACCAGACAACCCCGCTCCCACACCCTGGAAGAATTCTCCATCCAAACTACAAGAGTTCTCAGTATGGTCACGAGGGATGCACTGAGACCACTGGAGGGAGATCAACCCTACAAACTGGGCTACTCAGCATGGACCTTCCCCTTCCCAAATCCCTCTTCTCCCTGAACTCCCTAGTCCAGGGGAGGAACCACAGCTGATCCTAAGGTACCCCCTTGGGGGGGGAAGGGAGCCTTGAGCACAGCCGTAGCCTTGTTCATCTACAGCTCAGCAGATCAGCATGGAAGTCTGCAATCCCAGCACTTTGATTTGAGAGATGGGAATACTGCATCCCAGATTTCTGCACCAATGAACATCACTTGCTGACACACAGGAGATGCACCTGGGAGTCCTGATGGGCTCCTACTGCTGCACACTCCCACTACTGAGAGCCACTGCCTGGTGTTATCCCAGTGCAGGGCCTTGAGGAAGATAGTGGTAGGACATTTCTGCTGACATCACTGCCTATAGGAAACAGTGTCAGGCACAAAGATCCAGAAGGTGACTGGAAAAAATTAAAAAAATAAATCTCAAAACCCTCAGTAGAGAGACCAGAAGAAGAAAGCATGAGATCAATGACCAGTACGAGAGAAATGGCCTGGCCCCCATTTGTGCCTTTGTTGGCACCTTACTCAAATTGAGCTTATTTGGGTTTTTCTTGCACTACAAACCCAGACTGACTGAAAAATAATTTAAATTCCTTTTGATGTTCAAACACTGCATCTCTCTTCCTCTCAGCCTTGCTAGAAAACATGCAGAGAAGTGTGCTCACTTGTCACAGTCACAATCCCAAAGCAACTCAGGTAATCCCTTTAAAGCATTTCCCACACAGGCATTACTACATGTCTGCAGAAATGGGTCATGGAATTTCACAATGATCAGAGAGCTGTAAGATGTTAAACATTTGGCTATTTATCTCTGCTAAGTGAGAGAGTATTTTCATCAGCTAGACGTAGTCCAACCTCAACAGTAACTGAACCCTAATATAATCCCATTAATTTGGGCTCTTTATTTATTTTTCCAATCTAAATAGAATGTTAATTAAAACTAACAGGCAGACTCTGAAGGCACTCGGGGAGGGGGAGAAGATCATGCACACTTTAAATGAGGTTGTCTGTCATATTTTAAGGCAGTCTATCAGAAAGTCGTAACTCTGCACATAAAGAAATGATTAATCACTTTAAATATCCTTTTCATGCTGGCACAGACAGGGAGACAAGCCTTTCCCATCAGTATCAGGGAGGACAGAATAAGTGGAATACAGAACCAGCTTTTGCCCACCTGCCTGCCTCAGACTCCTCTTCCCATCCTTCCCAACAGAAGGTCCCTGGGCTGAAACTAGGTCAGAAAATGTGAGCTGCACATCAGCTTCCCTAGCAAAAGACAAGGGACTAACAGGAGACTTTGCCAGCAGGAGGGAACTCAATCAGAGTGTCTGAGCCATGGGACAGACTTTGCCCTCCTGCCCCTCCACTAACAATTCCAAGCAGCCACCTCTGCAGCCCGACCTCTGGCAGTGCAGGGACAAGGGGCCGAGCACTAACAAGGCTGTAACAAGTGCCCTGCTGTTTTGCTGTCCTAATGAACCCACGGGGCCAGGAACTTGTGCAGCAGCCATCTGGGACACTCAGAGCAGTAAAAAAAAACCAACAGTCTCCAAGCCTTGCTCATGTCTTGGTTATAAACAACCCCCCTTCTACAGAGTTCCAGACATTTGCCAGTTTTATTGGCGTGAAATCTGCAGGAAAGTGTGGTGAGGAAATGGCCCTACCAAATTCTGATGGGTCCCTGGAGAGAAATGACTGAGCGAACTTGCTGTGGAAAACAGCAAGTGGGAATAAGGCAGTGCTGCAACCAGGACATAGGAATAAAAGGCATTTCCTGTGAAGAATTCTCATGAAGAAGATGCAAGATGAGTGAGCCAAAGGATTAAAGAGCAAACAATGAAAATTGCCTGTGAAGAACCAATCTGGTATTCTACCAAGCAGGTGAAGGTTGAGTGATGATACAGCTTTTGAAAACCATGACAAATAGATGACAACTCGGGAGCCACCTCCCTTTCTGCTCAAGAAATCCTGACCAAAAGGGAAATGAACTGAGGTGCAGAGCTCAAATCTTTCCTCAGGCAAGGCATCCAGGAGGTAATTCAGCAGGGTCTCTAGCAGCATCCCCAGACACTGCCCCACAGAACAAACAGCACCCTTTAGCAGCGCTCAGAACAAGGATGCACATTCCCCCATATCCTTAGAGACAATGAAAATTGAATTATTAACACTGCTGGCATGAGAAAATCCCCTATCAGAGTTCAGCAATAGAGTCCACATCCCTCAGGCTGTAGATCAAATGCTCTTAGGAAATGCTGAGAATAAAGCAAGTCTTTCCTTCCTCTCTGCTTCTTGGGAATCATCAAATGGAGCAGAAAAGAAGGGGATGGATCCATGACACACTGGGTGGAGGAGAAAGGACAAAGCCATTTCTCCTCTTCAGTGAAGATGGTCCTCAGTTGTTACATGAAAGGGGAATTCAGGCACTCTGAAACTGAAAACACTTGAGTCTTCCTTAGGAAAAGCTTCAAACTCTCCCTCAAATTCCTAGGCCTGCACCACTACTGCATAAATAAAGCACCCATAAGTTCTGTCTTGTTTTTCAACATAGAAGTGTTTTGCCTTTAAGTAACTAGAAAATACCTAAAGAGATCAGATATAACCTTCGTTTTACTGGACTAGTGGAAGAGTACATGAGTACAGTGATGGAATTAGGCTGGGCCATGTTAATTTCAAACTCCAAACATTGGGATTTAAGCCCCAATACTCCTCCAGCAAATACCGTGCTCCATTCATAGTCAAGAGAATGACCTGAAACATCCTCTGGTCTCAGCAGACCCTGTTCACCTCAGGAACTACACAGGATTCAACTACAATTTAACCGTCATGACACTCAGGCAAAAAATCCCTCAGATGAAGGGATTTATGTTCTCTGAACAAAATGCAGAAATCGACTGACTTCAGTGCATATTGCTAAATGGGAATCATCTGGTCTGGGACAAGATGAGTTACTTTCAGGTGCTCTCCTTAGGGCAGCAGGGAGAGCTGCACTGCTCCCTGCTTCCACACAGCCTACTGCCATCCACAGCACTGTCACCCTGCCAAGTCTTCCAGGGATTTTGACAATTTTGAAAAGAAAAAGGGACATGCATTGAAAAAAAATACAAATATACATATATATATATATATATATATATTAAAAATGCACACCAAAAAAAGCAGATGAAAAACACCTACAAAAAGTAATTAATAAAGAAATCCCACAAAAATCCTCAAGCCTAAAAGAAAACCTGCAATTTAAAAAAATCAAACCTACCCCAAAAAAACCCAAACCCACTACACCTCAAGGCAGACAGAGATGACTGCATCTTAACCATCTTCATGGCTGTGCTAAGGAGTACAAAACCAGCCTCTGGGGAGTAAATAGCAAGTTTCTGTTTACAAGAGAAGAAACTGCAGAATAATCTATTTTCCCAAAAACAGGAGATGAAAAAAATATATCCCCCTAAGGCTCAGCTGCCAGGGCATCAGGTACCTGACTGATAAGTGAAAATCTTCTGCTAAAATACATCAAAGATAAGCTGCCACAGCCATTTCTACCTCCTTGGGAAAAAAAGACTTCGCACACTTTGGGTTCTGCAGGCTGGAAGAAAGGTGATTAAAGGAAATTGTCCCTGGAAGACACAGAAGGAGATACTGGATCAGTAATTTTAAATGAGAGGAAAGGAAAGCAGTCAATGGACTGCAGGCAGGTTAAGGGCAGTTTGAACTCACAGTTTTCTGTAAATCTGACTGAGGTGGATATTCAGACTTGCTTCCAGCCAAGATGCCATTTCACGCTGGAAGCAACAGGTTCCCAAGCAAAAGGGACACTTGGAAGAAGCCAGCAAAACCTCAACAACATAGTCAAAGTAAATCTGTGCTGTAGCATATTCCATATCAAAATGCAGAATTCTTCATGGTCATTAAGCAAACCCCTTGCCCCTGAAATAGCCACCAAAGTGCAGAAAACTGAAAGAAAAACTCAACTTAAATTTCAAACTTGTTTTTTTAATGTCTTAAAAAGGTCACAAGATTTCTTTCAATCTTATTAATAAATTTTATTTGGACAAGTAGAGAACAACTTGTATCACAACAGCTTTTAAACAACATGATTAAAGACTGCAGCACTCCAAGGAGGCTCACAGATATGTACAGTATATGAAGAAAAAAGTTGCACCTTCAGAGCTGATCATGATCAAGTTAAAAATACCTGACTTAAAGTACATGTGCTAATAAATTTCCTTTAGGTCATGACCAGCATGAAAATAATTAGGACACAGGTACTCAGCAAAGTTTTCTGCTAATGAGTACAGCAATATGCTGCATTTAAGGATTAAAATCAGATTCTAGTTTAGTGTTAGCACTGAGCCCTTAAGAGAAATCCAAATTTCTACTTTTTCCCATTTACAAACATCAAAGCTATTCCCACTTAAGGGTGTGCCCAGCTGCACACAAATCAAGTCCTTGACTGATAAAAACTTTAGCGCTAATACTGGAGGTCTCAGTCCCTGTACAAACTCGCCTCTCTGGCCGTCCCGCCTATCAGCTGCTACAGAAAATACTTGCTAAGTTAACTCCTCAGGAGAAACAATGCAGGTCTCTGAAATCATCACATCCTTTCTACAATGAAAATGATCTGCCAATTCAAGTTTCATTTGTTCAGGAAGACAGAAGATTTAAGGCTTCGGTGGCAAAAATAATCCTCTGAGCAGTGTTTTTCTAAAGTCAAGCTGACACAGGTATGTTTACTTTGCCTTGACTTAAAATCCCTGGTTATCAGGTTTAGATAACATCCACCTGTTAAATCTGGCAAGAAATCCCCCCTTCCAAAGAGGTTGCTCAAAATCAACCATTTTAGAAGCATTTGAGGATAGCTTAATTTTTTTTTTGTTTTTTAATTACAGCAACATTCAGAACTTAGTAAGTTGACGAAGCAGTGCTCATGGCATCATCCGCGATTTTGGTACTGGCAGGGTGGATGCTCGCAAAATACTTGACGTCACTGTCACCATCCATTTGAAGAGCCATAATTGTTTGTTCCACAGCTTCTTGGTAAGAGTTGGCAGAATTCAGGAAATACTCTGTAAGAGAAAATGCACAAAACTTATGGGAAGAAAGGACAGCAGATACTTTAATGCCAACCTCAGCATATCCCGTGAGATACAAAATTTCAGAGGACAGTACACTCTTACAGTCCAGCTGGAATATCTGAGCAGGCACACAAGACACTTCCAAATATATCTATGAATTCACCTTAAAAAAAAAAATCATTCTGTGTTTCAGAGCACAGTTGCTCTAATGATGCTGTTCAAGTACAGGATTTCTACAGTCCTTCAGTGTAAAATGGTGACAAACTCCATGGCCAAAGAGGGAAGAAAAGCCTGGAAGCAACTCCAGATGAGAGTGCTTGTTTGTGACAGAGGAAAGATCCATCAAGCCATAGCCATGCTACTCCATTTCCCTGCCAGCCTTGCCAAGTAATTATCAAATGATAGAGCTACGATAACATGAAATAAGAGTGGAAGAAGTTCCAACATTTGACAGTTTTGATGAACTACAGAACACAAGGTACATAAAAGCAGTGTAACTACAAATGGCTCACAGGAAGATTAGTTGAGATCTGAGGTTTAAAAACTCCTGAACTGATTTTTTAAATCTGCCTTTCCCAATCCAATCTGCCTAATCATACACAGAACACCTCTGAGGCAGAGACAACCTGTGCCATAAGCTTATGTAGTGGCAATGCAGAATGGAGGTGCACCATCCACGTGGGGGACACAAAAACACCAATGCCACACGAGAGCAGGAAGAACAGTGACATCCTTGGCACAGTTAACAGGACAAATCATTGCCCATCAGCTGATCCACCTCAACTGTCTCCACACGCTTCCTCAGACTCAGCATGCACAAGGCAGCTCCCAACAGCCCAGTGCTCATGCCATCCTTGGCATTGGGACATTCTGCACTTTTCTACAGCAGTTCCTCAAGCCACTGCATGGTGTTGAGAGTGGGAGTGACCAGAAGAGGATGAAGTATTCCAAGTGTGGGCACTCTGCTGTTTTACAAAATAGCCCAATACTTCTAAATGCTGTTTTCCTTTACAGTGCTTTGGACTCCATGCACTGCTGACTCCTCTGGCACCTGTGATGCGCCAGGGATGCTTTCCTAAGCACAGTCTGCAATTTGAGAGCTGCATGTTTTATTTCCCGGAAGAGAATCCAGAGCTTTCTTCCCACTGCTACCATAAAATATAAGGCCAAACAACAGCTTCTCCCCCAGTGAAAAAACAAATGCTGGTTTGCATTTTTATATTTTTTCTTTCTTATTCTTATTACACAAAACATCGACTTTTTTTTTTGAACTAGACAAAGGGCACTGTTCAACAAATTCACAGTTGCTTGTTGCTCACTTGTGCTTTCTGATGACACCTCTATGAAGTAGCTCACTCACGGGAAATGACACCAAAAGAACAGGCTGGCATATGAGCAAGAACTCATTTCCTCAGCATTACACAACAGCAGATTGGATACCACAACAGGGTCACGGCTTTATGTCAGCCAAGGAAATATCTCACACCAAAGAGATGGTAAAGGCAACAGCAGCCCACACCTGATGTTGTTTCTTCATTCCCAGCTGAATTTAGGAAACCTGAGGGACAAAAAAGCCCCATGCAGTCAGCCCATGGCTTCAGTCAGCCCATCCTTCTGCCACTAACCTTTCTCTAAAAGGGTTTGCTTCAATGTTTTTGCGAGCAGGACTCGAACATTTGGAACCTTGTCAGATGCCAAGTGCAGTAAGTGTGGCAACAGATGCACAGCAAACTGGTCCATGGGCAGGCAGTCATCTTCACTGATAGTCTGGCAGGAGCACACAGGCAATTTCATTAAATTTTCATCGGAGGATGAAATCTCAACACATAATCAGAGCTAACAGATCTTATTACCTTCATTGCACCTATACAGTAGGCAGTGTCCACGAAGTTTTAACATACATTACAGCACTTTCTAGCACAAACCCAGACACAATGAAGCAAAATAGAGCTGAAGAAATTCAGGCTCAGTTAGAAGCCCACTTTATTTCGTATGAAATCTGGAACTCCCCTTCCCCCCCCACCCCTTTTTTTATATCACTGTACCACAGTGGTACAAAAGCAGAAGACCTTTACAATCCTTCTCACAGTTAATTTAGTCTTTGTTTAAACTAGATACTATATTGAAACAAAAATGGTTCATCTCAATAAACACTTCTTATACCAAAACATGTTTTTCTAAATAAACTCAAAGCTCACATTTCTCCAAACACATCAAAGAACTGGCCACCTGGGTAGCAGCCATGGTGGCTCCCAGTCAGCACCTCTGCTACAGCCTCCAGATTTGACCATTTCCTTGGGATCCCCGCTAGTTTCAACTCCTGTTTGTTTTGCTGAGAATGCATTGATTTTGACCAAGCTGCACAAGCTGGCTAAAGAGGTACAGGCAGCACCTACTGATTGATTTCTAAAGATTTATTATACAAATATCATTTCATGTTGAACAACAAAGCAGCTTCCCAACTCAGAAATTATTTTGCTACACTTGTGTTCTATATTCAGTATCAGATTTGATGACCTGGTGCTAATATGCTGACATAAAGATGCATTCAAGCTCATATGTGGAGAAACAAGAGAAAAAAACAGCCATGAAACTATTCCCTTGGAAACAAAGTTCCCAAATATTCACCAGTATAGTGTCAGTAGACAGCTGGAGAGTTCCAGTCCCCTTAATTCTGATCACCCCCACCCTGCAAACAAAAACAAACAACAGACAAACAAATCAACCTCCCCAAAACCCCCAGAATATAAATGAAGATATTTCACCTGGCAAATAAAGACAAAAGTCTGCCGTCCAGACCATTTGTGGCATCTACAGAACTTTTCAACAAGTTCACTCATGAGGTCTATCACGAACGTTGGTGTTGAAGCCATGTACAGCTTTTTTACCATTTCACTAACCTTGAAGAAACAAGAACAAAAAAAAAAGTAAACCCAAAAATTACTCCTGACCACCACCACTCAAAAGTCTGACATCCTAAATTTATTTAGATTGCTTTACCAGCTTGTAGGAAATCCAGCGGACAGAGGACACTTTGTCTGCACAGAGGCTGAAAGCAATAGGCCGCAGGTAGTCATAGATGTCCCTGGCACTGTACAGGTCCAGAAGCAAAATCAGCTGCCTACAAGATGGAAGAACCACCAAAGAGAGTACATCACACAAGAAAAAAGACAGCTTAACTGAGTATCATCATTTATATGACAACCCTTATCACATATGCAATGTGGCCATAATGAAGTTACTGGGAAGCAAAATCTTCTGTTTTCCAGTGCCATCAGCTTGACTGTGGGTCACTTGCAAATATTAAACTGCCACTTATTCACAATAATGACAATACAACTATTGGGAATTTTTAAGATGGGGGACATTTGAAGGAGGAAAAGGACCATCTACTAATCAAAAATGAAGATAAAAATATCACTGTAAAACATATTTTATCTGATTTTCACATTTTTAAATATCCACAACAATAAAAATAATAATTCAGAAAAGCACATACTCAGCCAGCTCAGCACGGAAACGCCAGTTCCTACTGTTATCAGTCACCAGGAATTCCTGAAGCTGATAAAGATACTCCCGTCTTTTGTCAACATGAAGAAGCTGTAACAGTAAATACAAACTTACATAAAGATGTACAGGCTATAATCAGCAGATAGAACAAGAATTTTAAATGCAACTAATGAAACACTCTTTTTTATTGAAAAAAACTTAGATCTTTAGCAACAGTGTTGCTTTCCTGGGCTAAACCCTGTAATGCTTAAGGCTGTAAAATCACATGGGGCGCTACTGAAAGAAAAATGTGATGAGTCTTTCCTCTTACTCTAAGAAAGGAGGCCTAAACAGAAAAGATAGTTTTAGAATTTGTGTCTCTCAGCTCTAAAAATGAGGCAGTTACAGAGAAACTTCTACAGAAATTTAACGAGTAAGTTGTGTAGGCAGATTAGAGCCCTCAGAAAAAACCCCAAAAAAACCCATTCATATATTAAATAAACATGAACAAAGCTCTTCAGAGAAAAAAAAGCAGAAGCAACACAGATCTCCTGCAACATCTATTCCAGTATTCAACAGATATCTGCAGAGATTCCCACAGAGTTACACAGGTAACTAAATGCTTAAAAGCAGGTGCATACAAAGAAATGAAGCAAAATCTGCCACTGCACTAACCAGAGCTGAACACAGACATACCTTCAGGAAGTCATGCAAGTGCTTAAGCACACCTATCCTCACTTCATCTAGGTCCTTCAAAAAGCCATTGAAGACAGGAACTAAATCTCCAGCTGTAAGCTGGTCTCCAAGGATGACAGCAAGTTCATGTATAGAAAATGCCAGTGTCCGCCGAACCTTCCACTGCAACATAAATAAATCCATGTTATTGATCCAAGTGCTACAGTCAAACCTGAGGGTCGGTATCCAAGCTGGACTCCCAGCAAATTCCACTACTTACAAACAGTATCTCATGTAACAACTGAAAATTACAATGGAAATTTAAAATGGGAAAAAAAAAGGAAGACAAATGACAAGGTATCATATCTTCCACCTGAATATCAAGGAATTGTTCAAATATAAGTCATCAAAATATTTTAATCTTCCAGGTGCCAGGAAGCAAAATAGTATTCCTGACATCAGTGATCTTGCACATATTCCTTTTTGCTTTAAATTCTTTTGCATAATTTGCTTTCATGCTACTACTCTCTTGTTCTGTTTTTAACATTAAATGAGTAAGATATATATATCCCACAATATTTCAGCCGGGATATTTTAGCTTCCTTAATAGGTAAAGTTTCTTCCACACTTAGTGCCCAGCAGCCCAAGGACCAGTGGAGCTTTCAGACACCCTAAACTGAGGGCACATTGTTTAATTTGAATAATTATTTCAAGCATTTTAAAAATAAAATAGTATTTATTTTTTAGCCAGCACTTTCCAATCAGCATGAGCACTGTTCTTTTGCCCTGGTTTAGTCATCCAATCTTAATTCAGATAGACTGGTGATAAATTCTGGACACTTCTGAACACAGGGTAATTTGTTTTTACTTATGTTTTAACTTTATTAGCTGGTTGTTTTTAATGTCTATAAAGGAGCCTGGAAAACATGAGCAATAGCCATGTAGAAAATTACTCACTATGTATCTGCAAACTGAGAGACTGAGAACTGCTGCTCTGACAGAGCAAGCAGCAAGTTCAAGAGAGGTGAAACAGTACGAGAATATTTTAAAAAATAAAAAGAACATCTCCAAAAAAGGAAACAAAGGAGGTCTGGGAAACAACTGTAAACCGACAGCAAAATGCAAAAGGCTCCTTACCACCTGACAACAAGGAAAATGCTGCTATTTCCAGGATTTGTTTTTAAAGCAGCAGTGCTGCTGCATGGTGATAGCGATGTTATTCCTGTATGACTAACTGGATGTGGCACCAAGGCCTGGTGTGAGGCTGACTCACTGAGCTTCAGACATGCCTGCAGGGGCATGTCTGCTCGAACAGCAGCACAGCCCAAATTCTCAAACCTAGGAGACTCCCAGACACTGACATAAGACCTCAAGCAAGCACAGAAATCAGAAACCTCTCCTCATTTTTTGGGAGATCCATCTCCCACTCTAACCAGTCCATTTCTTTACTACCTGAGCACCACACACACCCTGCTTCCTCTGAAACAACCACTGCACCTTCATTCCTTGTAGGATAACACCAGCAATGGAAGGCTCTGTGTAAAAAGCACAGCAGCCCAACACCCAGTAAACAAAAGAAACCACTACAGAGGTTCCAGTCAGTCTTTGTCACATCACAGAATTTCAGACTGCTCACTGCTCCAGCTCACCTGCATGTCAGATGCCAGAGTCTCGTAGGTGTCTTTCAAACAGTGCCAGTTCTGCCTGCCCAGGGTCAGTGCCACGCCAGGCAGGCTGTAGGCGCAGTGCTTGGCAATCTCGGTGTCGACTGTTTGTGCGCGGGACGGATCAGTCATGGATAAATACTGATCCAGCAAGGCTTGAGGTACAACATCCTGCAGCAAGACAAATACAGAGCATCCACACTATTTTCACTTACTCCTCATAAGGCTCACTGTAATTCCAGGACACACTTTTCTTCCCAACAACTATAGAATATTATTTAATTAGTGTCTTAATAAGAGCACAACGGTTTTGTATCTGCTAAGTTCCACCAAAAGGTTTCAAAGAAACAGTAACATGACTTGTGGCTATTTGAAAGCATACAGACCAACCAACATAAGACAGGAGCAAGTAGACCAGTCTTTTTAGGGAGTCCAGGAAATGGAAAGACTGCATTCTACCTTTCTGCAAACATTCAGGCTCACATGAGTTGCAAATTGTCCGTTTTATGTCATCCATAAAGACAGGCAGAACAGCAAATGATGAGACTTGCTCAAAAAAACCTTTCCTAATTCTCTTGAAGTCTTGAGAAGGTGGAGACAAGAAAACTAAATTAAAATACCTTGGAGAGGCAGGGAAGAGGAAGGAGCAGAGTACAGTGTGTTCAAGTATTGCTTCCAAACTCCCTGAAGAGTCAACAAGGAGGAAGATGCTTCTCCAGAGACAAAGAGATCTCTGGTGAAGACGAATCCTTCTTCCACTGAGGAATTAAAGCATCTGAACCAAAATTCAGTGAAAGCCTCTTTGTGCTGACATCACTACTGCCTTTGCTTCAGCTGTGTCAGGGACTGACTATTAAGGGGTGCACAAGAGCATTTTCCTAACACAGCTGCTGAATAGCTCCACTGACAAGAACGAGCAAGGGCTGAGGCTCCCACTCAAGGAATCACACTGATGCACAGTGGCAATGTAATGCTGGACTATGGAACAGCAAATATTCGATTCCTTTTGGAAAAAATACCAGAGGCAGTTCCAGCTGAATGAAATACTTTCAGAACTGTTCAGCAAAAAGCTATCAAGGGGTGGGGGTGATTCCTCTCAAAACATGCAATAAAGAAAACATCCTGTTTCCTCAATAACCTAATTCCCAGCATGGTTTCCATAGAAAACTAAACCAGATGAAACAGAGCCTGAAGATCTATGAGAACTGTTATCTCATGTCAAAAAAATATTGTCATCTCTCATGCACAAATAACAGAAGCAGCTGCTAAATGAAGCCATTAACTCTGGAAACAAGGACTATTTTAAAACTACTTAATTAAGAGGTATTCAGTAGAAACTATATCATGTCAGAAATGAGGGAATGAAAAACGGGATAAAGGAAATCCCCATACACATTAAAAAAACTTCACTTATCTGCAACATAAAACTGTAAGTCACTGTCATTCACCTGTACTTTGGATTTTCTTTCTTCTTCAGGGCTGAAACTACTGTTGGTACTCAAATCTGAATCATTATGAATATAGTGAAGTGTAGAATCCATACTCTGTGAAAAAAAGAAAATAAAAGTTCACACAAAACACACTCTAAGATTAAACACAAAAGAAATACCAACATCAAGAAGTGCTGTTCTTGCCTCAGAGTCTACTTCTTAGATTAAAGGAATACATGCTTTAATATCACATACAATTTTGCTGCAGCCCAAAATCAAAAGGTCCGCAAGATAAATCTGCTTTCAATTTCAAACAGAAGCTCCTCTTGCTCTGCTCCATTTTGGTTCTTATGGAATGAAAATCAAAGGAAAAGAGTACTTCTGAGACTGCATTAAGGAAAATATAACCAACATATGGGTCCCATTGCTTCTCCTCTGAATGGAAAGTGCGAAAACACCTGGAGCTGATTTTGCTGGATTTGTTGCTTTGGATTTGTGCTAGAAAAAGGTCAAAACCAAGCCACCCTCACACTGAACAGTAGAACCTGATGAGACTCATACTGTTGCACCCTTCCTGGGAGTGATTATTCTATAAGCTTCACCTTATAAAACTGAGTCCTATTTGGCCTTATTTGCTGACAAGAGTCATCACCTCTCACAGCAGTCCTATTAAAATAATTTTCAGCAATCATTTTAGCACTCTGGCTACACATCTGGGCCTTGAGGACAAGGGCTGAGATGCTGTTTGAGAACAGTGGCAGAGGTGTGATGGGCTGCAATGAACTGTGCTGCTGGGGGCATGCAGCACCAAGGCTTTGGTTTACAAGTGCAGCTCCCCAAATACAATGGGCTTTGTGTAACAAACCAGGAATTTAAGCAGTATGCAATGAATATCTGAAAAGCAGATCAGGCTACTGTGTGGTGGAACAGGACAAAGGCACTTTTGCTACATTTGAGCCAAGGTATCTATCTATTCACAGATGCTGCAGGGTGAGCTCCTAGGGTCAACACAAGCAACAAGAACATGCCTAATTCCACCAGCTGTTCAGATCGTTTTGACAACGAGAATTTTCCAGCAAACTACAAACTTCTTCAAAAAAAAAAGCCTCCAGGATACAATTTGTCTTCCTTGGTTTGACTTCAGTTGCTTTTTCCTTCTCCACGAGCTGCTTTCATCTAAGCACTGGGCTGTAATTTTAGCTGCTGAGGTATAATTACAGGTGATAAAGAACAGGCAGAGCTGTGAGGCAATTGCATATCTCTGGCACAGCAGTCCATGTCACCTGTCAGGCTTAGGAAGCAGCAGCAAGAAGGTAGTAAAGAGCCAAGGTAAGAACAGATTTGCAAGCAACTCCATGACTAAATGTGTCCAGCAGCACACACTATAAAACCTCCAGAGGCTCTGAAAACTATCTCTGCAGGATTTTTTAGTTTGACAGTCAATTCCTCCTTCACTCTTTTTTTGCCTTTTGTTTCAGGGGGATTTTTTCCCCCCTGAAAAAGAGATTATTTTCAGCATTGCCAGTCACCAGCTTTGATGTCTTGCAAATCAAGGAATTATGTATGATGCAGCCAGTACATCCTAGCCACAGCACTTTCCATGAATTGCCAGTTCGCATGGGACCAGAGCTTAGTTCATCCATTCTGTTACAATAAAAAATGAAAGGACTCCATCTCACATTCCCTGCTACCTCATTTACAAAAGCTTAAGCTTAAAAAAATCACACTTCATGGATTGAACCAAGTCAAACAACTGAATAAAATGGAGGGTGTCACAGATGGGAACGTTTTCACCCAGCCACTTTTAAGGTCAAATATGCATTCCAGAGAGGAAGAGCTCCAGTAGAGAAGAACGACAGCCACCAGTATTTAGGTTATGCAGTATCTCTACCCCTGAAAATGAAGTTCCATCTGTACTTCTTCCATGCACACACCTAACTGAGCATTGCAGAGAGCCAGGACATGAAAATTCAGCAGGGTTTAGCCTGAAAGCTTCTTGTGTACCAAATGCAAAATCTTTGTCATGGCCTTCCAGATCTCTAAGGTTAAGCTTCCCTTGGCTGTGTAACAAGAGCTCTGGTGTTGTGCTCCCAAGATCTCTGCTCTGTGTCAAGGGCTGCACACCAGGACAGGTGGTGATGGTGTTTCCTGACAGGGCAGCTGGCCCAAACAAAGAAGAGGCCAGTGTCAGGGGTCCATCTTCTCCTGGCATCCATCCTATTCTTAGAGAGAGCCAGACAGGAGTGGGAAGGTTTTAGCACAGTTTCCTTTCTCCCTCAACATCCAATTAAAAACAGACTCCAATACCCATCTGCTTATCAAACCTTACAGACAACATACAACCCGAAGAAAATAAAAATAGTGCCTCTTGAGAAAAAATAAATAGCTACCCTCAACAAACAAGCTTCATCATGCCCCAAAATCTTACTGGTCCATTCTATTATGCCATTTATTTTCATTTGAATAGGGAATCATGCAGCATTAACTCCTTCATGAGCCAATACAGCTGCCAAAGTACAAGCAAACTGTGGTTTTACTTAGTGGTATATGTGCAGAAATGTGCAGGCTGCATTAAAATACAAAATGCTGGAGAGTTTGATTTCTCTCAAATGTCCAGTAGCCTACTGCCACACGGCTATGCTGAAACTTAAAAAACTCAAGAAAAGACAAGAATTAAAAAATCACTGCAACAACGAAACCCCCAGTGAACTAAAAAACCCAAACAACCACCTGGGAAAATCAGAGGTCTCTTCACTGCTAGGGGCAACAGGCTACCTGCTCAACAGATCACAGCTTGATTGCCAGAATTCTAGGTCACCTCTATAATATCCACTCATTTGTAAAATGAGGACTTGACTCAGTGCCAGTAACAAACAAGGAACTGACAGATTAAGAGCATCCTTTTAAAGCATAAAACTGAAAGATGTAGAATCAACATATACCAGCTATGTGACTGGCTCTTAAATTTTCTGTCAGCACCATACTCTGTATACAAAAACATAAAATGCAGGACGGGTCCCTCTGAACAAACACCACCCTCACTACTCCCCAAAACTCTTAAGAATGAAGATAAATGTACACTGTCATTTTAGGTTAGCATTAGAAAGAGGAGATCCTATAATTAAAAAAGCATATTGAGCCTGACATAAAGGTATTGGGGGCAGGCTGGTGTTTTTGAAACAAACCACATTTGTAGAGTTAAATTATGACTGTGTATAATCAGCAGTAACCAAGTAAATGTCACATTCCTGAACTCCTCGTATGTTTTTGGTCTAGATGGTAGTCCAACAGCTTAGAGAAAACATTAATTAAATGTCATCAAGAAACACTGCTCTAATTAAAGAAGGATGAAAACGTTTGCACTGAACTGATATTAACTTCTACATATTTCAAAGATGTTTGTCAGAATTTCACCTGGAAAACACAATTTCAGTAGTATGATTCAACAAATCACTTGCTCTGGTTTTACGGAGCCTGTTTTGGAACCACTGCTTTCTGAACAGCATTTAATATCACCTGAGCTTGTGGCATTACATGCAGTGAATGTAGTGGGTTTGGCCTGACACAGCCAAGGGCAGAAAAGATCAAATGCCAGAACTACAGTCGGGCAGGGAATGGGGAGGGGGGGGGCTAAAGAAGTAAGTGCAAAAAACTTCAAGATGCTCCTGACTGCTAGAATAACTTTCTCTTTCAGCAGTCCACACAGCACCTCAATTGCAGGTCCTGAACTTCTCTGATGCAGACCAGTAAACCTCAGCAAATCAATTCAAGAGGGAGCAAAGGGAACAAAGTATCTCCTTCTCCAGGTTCAGGGAGAGGCATTGGAGAAGACTGACTCATTATCAGCAGGAGCTGCTTTAAGCATTAATAAAATGTGGTAGCATTAAAACATCTTTCAATCTAACAGTCACAACAGCGATTTTAACAGAAACAGTTTCAAGAATTTAGATGGACAAGCACAGAAATGGCAAAAACAAAGGCACCCAACACAACTCATTTTATTTTAGTAGCTAGCACTTCAATACCATCCAACAAAAGGGAACGCCACACCAGCCAAAAGTAGAAAGCATTTGGCTGCAATCCTCACATGAATGCAAATTACAGCTCTGTTACTGGAGCCCTGAAAATCCTAATGGGAAAAAAATAAAAGTACAAAACTCTCTTCTTACCTCAACAGTGTCACCAATTAAAGGCACAATATCACCCAGTATAGGTTTAAAACTTTGCTGGTCATTGATGGTTAGTTCAGTCTGTGAATCTGTTCCCTTGCCAACACTGGCCATTGTCTCTTCTTGAGGATCCAAACTGGATGCTCTGAGTGCAGCAGACAACACCTCCACTTGTGCTGCAGTACATGAAAGAGAAATACATGAGAGACTAAACTGCAATTAAACTTTTAGCAAGTTCACAGATCAACTTTTAGACAGTGACTAATTAACTGAAAGACGGCAGGAAAGACCACAGGAGCGGTACCAACTCAAGACCATCAGCTGTTGGTAAATCCCAAACTAGGGACCAATTAAGTGCTGGATTAACACCCCACTCTTTTCCTAGGGTACTCAATCAAATCACAGTCTGGTGAAATTTCTCCCTAAAGCTAAAATAAACAAACTCCATAATCCGGGAGGAATAAGGAGACTGCTGTTATGGCAGGATCAGTTCTTTAACAATTTTAGTAAATACTAATGCTGCTAATAGGATTTTTTGGAGTAGAACAGCCCATGAATATTAACTTACAGACAGGGCCATTTGTGGGAGGTGGGACTAAGAGAAAGAGGGACAAAGTAATCAAAATAAAGACTGAGAACAGGTTTAGGAATGCACAAAGGAATTCAGTTCTGAGAGGTTGTTTCTCCCTCTATATATGTTCATTAAATTCTTACATTTAAAAAGCAACTCTAAAGTAAGATCTATATAGAAAGATGCTAGATCTGATACTTCAGCCTCCTTGGATCCTCCAAACAAATAAGGTTGTACTGTCTGACGTTCTCTTATTCATCTGAAAAAGGTATTAGCACTTCATACTCTGCTATCCACTCTTTTGGAAAAGATCCAGCAGTTCTGAGGCTGCTCTGCTTTCCTTCCCTCTGTTTACTGCCAATCAGAAAAAGTTTTGTTGAGCAATGCTCCTTGGATATAGCCTGACCTGAGATCAGGTATCAGAGGCAATCTCAGCTGCAAGTGACACAGAATTCAATGCAGATTAATCTACCCTGCCACTCTCCTTCTCCACTTCTTTCCAAGAAGGCAAGGAGGAATAATCTCCTCACTTATTAAATTTACCCAGCCATCCAAAGTTCTGTTCCTCATAGATTTTGTCTTTTACAAGGTTTCTTCAATGTTCACTGTGAAATTACATGACAAACCATATGCTTGTTTTTAATCCCATATTGCCATACTAAACTACTGAATTCTGAATTTCTCCCTCTGGCTTTTTGAATATGGTTGTTAACAAGAACTAAACAAAGAAAGTCGGACTCATTTGTAGATAGAAGAAACAGACATGAAATGCAACTGTTACCAGAAACAAAAATTGTTAACTCAGCAAAATCTTAGACCAGAAGCCTTAGCAAAGTCTAGCAAAAACTGGAAAACACATTGTGGTTTCACTGGTTTGTCTGTAGAGTCTGATGAGCAGGAAGAGGAATAAAGACAATTCTTTACAATTTGCAATGCTAACTCTCTAACTGCGTCCAATTTCTGATAAAATAACCCAAAGATATTCTTGCTGTATTGCTGCATTTCTCAACAAGAAACACGAACAACAGTTAAAAACTTAAAAGTACAACCAATGTTATACTAATACTTCCACTATAAAACATGCGAAACACCCAGTTTAAATATATACTATATATACTATAATTTACATATAAATGTAAAAAAATAAGGAATTTTACAATTTTTAAGATTAATAAGAGACTGCTACAACCTTACTCTTCAAGTATTACTTCACTGATAATAAACTTATGTACTTTAAGACCCTTTAAGACTATTTGAGAGTAAAAAAGATCAAGGTTAATAAACTTCCCCAAAACTTAAATGTTAAATAAACTGCCCTCAACACCAGGCAAAATAGGTGGCTATGCTAAGGCAAGAAACGCCTGGCTTTTTTCCAAACTATTTTCATTTCGAGAAATCAAACAAGAAAATTAAAAATAATTTTATTTTGCTGCACATTAAGGAGACATTTTTCTTGAAGACTTCTTGCATGAATGACAACTTAATGAAAAATGTGCATTCCTCTCACCTTCACTTAAAGTCAAGAAAGCTTACCCTGACTAGGTAAACACATACTGCTTCAACACTGTTTATGTATTTTCTGAAAAATCCACACAGAGCTCCAAAGATTACTAGAAACTAAAGTATCTACAGCAGTAATTGGGAATTTTCCAAGACATATTCCCCACCCATGCCCCACTGTCAGCCTGTACTCCTGGACCACCCTTGCTTAGAGGCTTAACAAGATGGAAACAACACCTATCCTGATTTCCTCTGCCTACCTGAGAAGAAATATGACAAAAATGTGCATTTCCTCAGCTTCTTGCCAATTCTACAATCTCAAGATGTGGGGATGAAGGACAGGAGACGCCAAATTCCCAAGGATTTCTTTGACTGGCAAGTGCCTTCTTTCTACTTTCAGTGCTTATTCATGACTTCAGTGCTGCCATTCACTGAAAGGTGAATGACCTGAAGTCCATAAATATCTTAAGGTCCTAGCTAAAAGAAGAGCCAAGCATTGGTGCTGCCCCTCATCTCTCATGAAGAGATTTCCTACTGACATGAGACAGGCCATGGTGTCCAGAAAATCATTTGAAATTCAAGTCAAGGATAAGGCTCCCTGTTCATGAATGACAGAGAAATGCTTCAATAAGGGAACCTGCTGACTACCATCAGTAAAAACTGGAGTCTAAAGGTCACTTTTGCACATAGTATAGAGCTCAGGTAACTGCATTACTCGGATAAAGTCAATGTTCACTGGATTTTAGACCTCTAATTAACTCTTTCTTCAACTTTTGCTTCAGATGAGATGTATTTTTAAACAAGTAAGTATTTAGTCTTGGCTACTGTACCTGCATTCTAAATTAACTGGTACAATCTGTAAATTTTAAACCACATTTTAACTGGTCTTACTGAATTTCCTGGTTTTCAGGAGTTTCTGTCCTTCAAATAAACCTTATTGTTGTTTTCTGTTTCTCCTGATGTTTCACTAGAAGACATTGACATTTTTTTTTCCTTTCTTTCTTTTTTCTAAACGAGCTGCCTTCTTTACCCTCACTTCTTACTCAGAGGCAAAAGCTATGGGCTGCAATAATGGGTACAGAGACGAAATAACTGAAACATAAGAGCAGAGTTTTTTCTCCACTTACTCCTCACCTGTTCCATTAACAACATATTTTAGACTTCTACTGCAAGCAGTGACAGTAATCTAACTTACAAACATAGTTATTTTAAGGCAATGTGACCAGCACGCCCCACATTTGGACTGGTTTTGTCCCTGTTAGGTCTCATTTTGGCAAAGCAGCTTGTAACTGGCTTAAACCACAGTTAGCCTCAGTAGCCTGCAAGTCAGGCTTCCTCTATTCCCCCCAAATAATATTAGGGAAAGCTGACATTACTTGATTTAGCCCTTTCTATGCAGAACGTAAGATAAAGCCAGTTGAAGAAAGTGTCTGTGGAAAGAAAAATAAAGAAATAAAAACATCTGAGGAAAGAAAAGCAATCTCTGAAAGAAGCGAAGACACCAGCAGCTCAAGGAACTGGAAAAACATGACCTGAAAAAAGACCCTGTGATAATTTTTTAAAAGCTGGCAGACTTCACAGGAATGTGCAGGTTCCCATCTCCCAGCCTGAGACCTTCCAGATGTCTGGCCAGTGGATTAGAAAGGTCTTTTTAACAGGGATTACAATACCAGTGCTTAACTTTGCACAGCCCATGTAGCTCTGCTAGCCAGCAGTCTGCCTGTGAGAAGACAGGGTGTCTTTATCTCGGTTGCTGACTGCTCAACCACCTATTGCTCAGATTTATCACTCTGGCAATAAGCTAGCTCTGGAAGGAAAGCCCCAAGGTAAAGAGTGAGATTCAGGTGAAGCAGTTCATCCTTTTTTGAGAATGAGATTAGGGGAAAAAATATTCTATGATGGTTACTGATTACTGTTAAAAAATCGTTTTTGCTGCAGATCTCAGTCTCCATGCCTGGAAGCAATATCTAAGGCTTGAAACAGAAACTGCTCTACTGAGGTGCACTGCAGAAAACCCCAAACAAACCAATACCACCACCACCACCCTCAAAAAAAAAAAACAACCAAAAAAAATCCCCCAAAAAACCCAAAAACAACACAAAACACAAAACACCAAACCAAAACCACTTAACCATGACCAGTGTGTATGTAAACAGTAACCCCTTAGTGTTTGGCATCCAAGATATCTGGAAGATGGGGATATGCACTGAACGCGCCATACTCTAGGCTGCATGACCTGGTGATGGCCTTTCCTTTGATTCTTCCCATTGGCATGGCACACTCAGGTACTCCTCAGATAAAAATTGATTTATTCTGTCTCAGTACTTCTGCTATAATGATGCAAGCAGGTGAGGGGAGAAGCAACTCACACAACACAGAAGGGTGAAGTGAGACGTGAAGTAGAGGAATGCCAAAACCAGCAAGAAAGAGAAATGAAAAAAAAAGGAAATAGGAGGGGGAATACATGTGGAGGGGAGCGGACAGGGGTACAAAAGTAGAGTAGCTTCTAGGGATGAACATATAGTACAAAGCAGAACGTGGGGTGGAAGGAAGGAACAACAACAACAAAACACTAAGAAAACCCCAACAAAACCATATTTTTCTGACTCAGAAAGAATCATAGCTGGCTGAACTTCAGCACCAAATCTCCACATCTGCCTCAACTGTCAGGGACTGGCTGAAACCAACTAGCAAAATACAAATCATCAACCTCCTCTGACTGAACAGTGAAGAACAGCACCTTATTACCATCACTAGATATCCTGCAGAGTCAAATAATAAAAATTCAGTATGATCTTAAGAAACTTCAAAAACCCTGTGCCACTATGGTTCCACACAAGAAGAATTTATTTTCTTCTCTTCCTCATAAATTTATAAAACGTTTAAAAAAACCCCCCAAAACAAAACAAACAACAACAAAAAAAAAACCAAAAACCAAAACAAAACAAACACAAAACAAAAACAAAAACAAACAAACAAACAAAAAAGACAACCCACAAAACAACCAAAAACCCACGTCAAGAGAAGGCTGCTGAATTTGCAGTCAAGCATGGAGAGGCAAGGTACAGCCAAAGACAAGGTCATCTGAACAACTTAATCTTATTGACACATGCAAAACATCATACACTGCAGTCTCATTCCCAAACCACACCTCATCACTTCATCTTGTCACGCCTTCAGGATGCTTGGCCAATTTGCTACAGAAGCCAGAAGATGTGTACCCATGGAAGCTCTCCAGTATGGCAAGCCTCCACTTACCCACCACAGAGACCACAGCATCTTCCACTCCCATCCCTTGGCTGGGAATGCAGCAATAAAGACAGGAGCACAGCATGGAAGCAGGAGTCCAGGACTTAGGTGACAGCAAGCCAATGAAGAAAATAAGTGCAAGAAAAAGATCACAGGGATTTAAAAAGAAATAAAGAGAGGAAAAAAACCCTCCTAGCTCGCTCAGTCATTGCTGTCAAAGCAAAGCCTGCTCACACTACAAGACTCAAAAACATAATGGCCAGCTTTGCAGAGAAGGAACGTGCAGGCAGGGAAAGACCCTATGGACCATTTGGGACCAGGGATGTTTGGCATACATTTGTAAGCCATGTATACTGGAGACAAAATTACCTGTGAAATTAGGTAGTTTCATAACATTTCTATGAAAACAAATTAAGACAAGCTTTTGACTGAATATTTATACCATCAGTTTCTAACAAGTTTCAGATTATATTGCTATGAGCAAAGAGATAGTCAGGGCTCTGATCTTCTGGATTACCCCCAGAGCAAGCCTATTTTTTGTCACAATTTAAGAAGTGTAAGATTCAAAACACAGGCATTAAGTCAGGTACTCAGAGACTAAAGTCTGGATATCTACCACTTCAATGTGTGTCACAGTGTTCGAGACAAGCATGCAAAATTAATACTACTTGCACTTTGTGCAAAATTAAAACTGCAATGTTACTAAATCAAAACAGGCATGTTGTTAAATTCCAGCTTCTCAAGTATTTAGACTGAATAACCACAGTACAGGCAAGAGGAAATAGAGTAGAAGATTTAGGAGGAGTGTTTCATGGGGCTTCACTGCACAGCCTTGACCAAGTCAGAGTGGGGAACCTATGGTATTGACAACCTAGTAATAGTTTTCTTCTACTGGAATGTGCAAATGTTGGTCAACAACTCCACAGAAAACCTCCCAACACTGGCAAGAAACTACAAACAAACAAAAAGAATTCCAAAAACCTGCTCTGAAACAAGACATGAACACACATGATAAACAAACTCGTAACACAGGACGATTCTGGATGTGCAACTACATGCTTACATAAACTGTCTGCTTACATGAAACACTGTAATTTATGTATTCAGGTATGCTCCCTAACTACAGACTTTTACAACAACAGTTTTACAAAATAAACCTAAACAGCAGTGCAAGCTTCTGCAGTTGGCTTCAGAGATAGGTCATATGAAGAATCAAGTCATTAGCAAGAGTGAAATTGTTTTCTTACCTCTTTCCTTAGTGCCCAAAGCCCTTCTAAAGCAAAGTTTTATCTGCTGACTTCACAAGTGATTAAATAAAAGTACAAAATGGATTTTAAAAAAGTTACTAGCATATGAACCTACTAACAGTAAAAGTAAGTTGAAAGCAGTATCAGTTTATTCTAAAACGTTTTTTCCCAACTTGCCCCTTCTCCTCCTATTTTTTCTGGTATAGAGGCATGCTTCCCCCCTAGAGATTCTTCAGCTCCAAAATAACATGGTTTCTTCCTTAGTGGTACCTCCAGACTTTTTGACTGTGACACTTGAGCCCAATGTGCCTTAGAATTTATTCAGCATATGAATACCAAGAAAAACCTATTTCCAGTATGTGTAGAAAAGCCAAGTCCTTTTAGCTCAGGAGATGTCTGTGAAGTGCTGCTCCATCACCTCATCACACTTATGAAATTCTTCTCCATTCTTCAAGAGCTTTTAAAATGGAGAATGTGTGTTCATTTCAAGAACTCAGCTTGGATCAATTATCAGTCTGATCCAACAAACTTGTCACATTACAGCTGTCAACATGTGACTGCAATAACAAAGCCCTTGCAGAAAAAAAAAGACTATTTCATCCAAAATCAAACGGATAATGTGTATAAAGAAAACCATTATTCACAGTGATAATTAAAAAACCCACCCTCTTAATCTGTCTTATTTTGCATGCATGCTAATTAGAAATAAATTTGCTTATCAACAGCTTATGCCTTTGAACCATCTATTTGATTATAATGTCAAAACAGGCAGTCAGAACTTTATACTGCTAACTGCACATGCATTCAGTTTATAAAAGGAATTCTACTCCTTTTAGACCTCTTTACACAAATGCAAATTGCCTTTTAGTTGACTATCAATCTTCCTCAATCTCTTTGAGGACCCGTAGAAAATAGTACTTCTGACTTTTAAAACAACTAAGAGGTTAAAGCCCAAACTGCTGAAGCAACACATGTATATCTCCAAACACTAAAAATGCTACAGTATCTTTACCATACCTTTAACATCTGGATCGTCTATATGGGGTTCCAAATTTTCTATCATTTCTTCTAATTCTTTCCTTGTTGCCATAGGAATGCTTGGAGACACTGGCATAGTGAGTTCCTGAATTTCTCTATCTAGTTTTGTATCAGAAGTCTGCTGAAGCTCAAAGTCAATATCTATTTCAGGAAGTGGAGTCCTCCAGAAATGGAAAGAGTTGTATAATTCCTGCTCTGAAAGAGAGGTTTCCTGTGAATTCAGCCCAGCCTCCTGCAGATCTGTTGCACAGCAATGAGAACTTTGCTTGCTCTCATCTGCCATTTCCCCACAAGATTCTGAAGGTGAAGTGCAATGGAAGGATGATACAGTCTGGAAATCACTTTCCCTCCTGGAGTTATTTGACACTGTACTTTGATCTTCCATGACATTTTCAAGTTTCGTTGCAAAATCATCACTATCATCACTATGTGAAGACAGATCCTCTGTCCTGCTGTGCTCTTCATCTGTTGTGACATCTTCTGTGGTCCTGAGTTGCTCACTGTTGAGTGCCAAAGAAAATGGACATTAAAAACAAAATAGACTTGTTATGCTCTTGAAAATGCACATGCATGCTATCAACTTGTTATCTGTCAAAGCTAATTTACTTACACCATAACAAAACAGAAATCATAGAGTCACAGATGGGTCAAGGTTGGAAGGGACCTCTAGAAGCCACCTGGGCCAACCTCCTTGTTCAAGTAGAGACAAACCAGAACCAGTTGCCCAGGACTTGTGTCCAGATAGGTTTTGAGTATTTCAGCGGATGGATACTCCACAGCCTTCATGGACAACTTTTGCCAGTGCTTAGGCATCCTCACAGTAAAAAAAAAAGTGGGTTTTGATGTTCAGAGGGGACCTCTTGTGTTTGGGTTTGTGGCCATTGACTCTAGTCCTGTCACTGGGCATCACTGAAAAGAGTCCAGCTTCATCCTCTTTTCACTCTCCCCTCAGGTATTTATGAACATTGGTAAGACCCTCCCAGTGAGCCCTCTCTTCTCCAGTCTGAAGTCCCAGCTCTCTCAGACTTTTGTGACAGGAGAGATGCTAGAGTCTGTCATTCTGTGGCCCTTCACTGCACTCTCTCCAGTGTATCCAGGTCTCCCTCTGGACGGCAGCATGACCCTGTGGGTGAAGCTGCCACTCCTCCCAGTTCTGTGTCACCAGCAGACCTGCTGAGTCTACACCCTGCTCCACCATTCAGATCACTGAAGAGGATGTTAAACAGGACTGGACCCAATACTGACCCCTCTCACACATGATCAGCTGGTGACCTTTACCTGCGTGCTGCTGACCAGTGCCCACGGGCCCAGCCAGGCAGGCAGTGGTCAGTCAGCCCACCTCACTATCTCCTCATCCAACCCAAACTCCAGCAGCTTCTTCATAAGGATCTTACAGGAGACCATGTAAAAGCCTTCCCAAAATCCAGGTACACAGTATACACTGCTCACCCTTGTCTATCAAGTCAGTCATCTCACCACAGAACATATATCCAAATTCTGGTCTAGGAAGATGAGAAGATCCAAATCTTTCCATTTACCAAATATTAATTTATCCAGGAAAGTTAGTTTTTCTAAGGTGCAGTTTATGCAGAAGAAGGACAAGGAGGTGAAAATAACTTGTAGATCTAGCAAATTTACCTGTTTTCCTGTGCAGAATCACCATCTTCTGGGTTTTTACCATCTTCTTCTTTAAAGTACTGGCCACTGCTGGATGGATTAGCAAAAGTTGATATGAAAGGCCCCAGAGACTGAAAAGCTGCTTGGCGAACCTAGTGGAAAGGGTCCAAGGTGAAAAAACAAAATTATATATATAAATCTTGCTGTCCTATAAAACATAAAATGCCTGCTACTAGGAATTGAAAGGGTCATAAGCCTACTAAGTAAATCAAGAGCAGAGGCTCTTGTCTGGAAAGAATCAGCCAGATGTATACAGACCGCCAAGTTTAAAAGAAAAACCTTAAGAAAAATGAAAAAGCAGGGTGAAACCAGTAAAATCACATGTAACCAAACTGATAAGTATTATTTCCCACAACCAAAGGAGGAAGAATCTGTTAAGATAATAGAAGCAGGTAAATCTGAGAGCTCAGCTCAGAATATTAACAACTTGAAAGGAAAAAAAATAATGTACAGTAAACAGACATTTCACTTTCAGAAATTTGACTGATAAGTATATTTCTTTCCCTTTCCTATTTGGCTATGCTGTGCATTTGCTCCTCCTTTCTCCTACTATTTATTCTCCTCTTCTCAACAATTCTCTATCTCAATTTTTCTTATTTGATTAATTCTGCTGGACTTCAACTTGCATGACTTTCCAAGATCCACAAGCTTATGCTTCTGTGCAGATGATCCTTGGCTCTTGGAAGTAGTCTGCTCAGTAACAAACTTAAGGTTTAGAGTAAATCTTTAAGATGGCAAATAATAAAAAAACCCAAACAAACAAAAAAACAACCCAACCTCCTCCCCCCAAACAACAAAAAAATCCCATCCAACTCCCTCAAAAAAACCCAAAACCAAAAACCCATCACTTAAGACACAGTACAAATTGTATTAATAAAAAACTCCCCACCACCAACATCCAAAACACACACAAAACCCGAAACCAATCAACCTCCAAACCAACCACAAACTCCACCACCCCTCTCCCCAGAAAATGTCATGGTGGTAGGGAACCTGAAGAAGTACAAGCATATCATAATTAATTTTCCAGTTCTGTTAGTGATTCTCAGCAATGTTAAGTCACAGGCAATTCCGTAGCTAAAAAAAGCTACTCCACTGACAGAGTTTTTCTTACATGCTGCAGTGAAAATGTGAGGGACTCTGTACAGCCATCAATAAACTAACCAGTGTAAGAATAATTCTCTTTGAGGTGCTCGGAACAGGTTGTATTATCCACACTCATAGGAAGTTCTACAGGGAGTATTGCAGTAAAATCCTTCAAATATGACAGCTATTCAAAAAATAAAAAGCAATTCTTACCCATCGTGAAGGATCACTAATCAAATTAATAAAAAGGGTTGACAATTTTGTCCTCCGGACTTCCTGTGATGTTGCACAAGAAACTGCCATGAAGCACTCAGCACAGGCTTTCCTAACTCCCCACACATTATCAGAGCAGAGCTGGAAAAACCTCGGCAGCTGTTAGGAATATAGTGAGTGAGTTTGCAAGTCTTAATAGGCAGCACTTCTTTCAAAACAAGTTCTCTTTTCACATTCATTCTCTTCCCCTGGTTGTCCACCTTCATACTCATATGCACAGTTTAATGTTTGCAGGCCAAAGAACACACATTCAGTAGCACCATGCTTCTAATCTGCTGCTTTCATATTACTTATGGATATAGATAACGAAAATTCACCTGTCTGAAGAATAGCAAGGAAGAACTCTTAAACTGATTTATACCCCAAAAACGCCCCCAAAAAGCCCAGCTTCAAAAACACCTCCAAGACCAACAAATCTATCATAAGACAAGACCTCATATCTACACCATCCTTTTAAAGCAGGGACAAAGAAAATAGTACTCATGTATTATTAGGAAGCAATTCTTTACTGCAAGGGCGGTGAGGTACTGGAACACACTGCCCAGGCAGATCATGGATACCCCAAGCCTGGAAGTGTTCAAGGCCAGGTGGATAAGGCCTTGAAGAACCTGATCTAGTGGAAGGCATCCCTGCTCATGATAGGGGAGGTTGGAATTAGATGATCTTTAAGGTCCCTTCCAAACCTTAACATTTTTTGATTCTATGATTAAAATTTTACCTATCAGAGACCACTTCAGATTTTTTGTAAGATTCTTAGTGAAATGCAAAGGAACAACATCTTTAGAAAGAAAAAACTTCCTTTTCTACCTACACTTCTCATTGTTAGATTTATCAACCTCTGCTATCCTCTATCCTACAATGCAAATGAACTGCAAAGAGGAACAGGGGAATGAGAGAAAGACTGAACTTGCTCAAGAGAAAACATGTTTGAACAAAGCAGTGATTTTACTAATAAAACTGAAGTATTTTAAAGGTGCTCAGGTGCTTGGGCTTTTTGGAAACAGTAATGGTAAGGGTGGACAGAGTGTAGGTGAGGCACAGACATGCACAGCTGCCTTGGCTTGCAACAGGCACAGTGACAAAATACAAGTAATCCAACGGCTGTTGCTGCAGCCTTGTCCACAGTTATTGATGTTTAGCCACTCCCACTCTCTGCAGCCAAGTTTTCTGGATTTTGCCTCTAATTAAAAAAATCTTTTAGGTTAGAAAATGAAGTTTTATCACTCAGATTTTTACACCCCTCCTTTTTCCTAACAATAATCCAAGAAGAGCAGAAAATGGCATCTTCTGTTATAGAAAGAGAACCCCAGCTGTCCTGCCACACGTTATTGCTTTCAAATTAAATGGTTTTTTTTTTTATTTCATAGTAGTTCTAATTGTACCCTCTACAAAGTTTTAATCCAAATTCATTATGCTAATCACTAAAAAGGAAATTGTATGAGGGAAATCAATTTACATCCCAAACCAGGAAGCATATGAGATGCAAATCCACACAACTAAACATCATTACCAAAAGACTCGAATCATTCAATAGCTAGAGAAAAATGTAGCAAATGCTTTAAGAGCTAAGAAATGGCATGAGAACCACAATAGGCCTACCTGTCCCAACACCACAACTGCAAACAGCTGAAGAGCCTCTGGCTGAAGTCATGCCTGCATTTACACTCTGTCCATGTAAGTCCCTCACTAATTCAGGGCATTGATTCATCAGCCTCTGCTGGCCCTCAACAAGCTCACTGTCCACACTCCCAAGAGGAGAAAGCTTGAAAAGGGATCCCAGAGACTGCCAAGCTGATTTCTGCTCCCTAGCCTTGTCATGTCTCCAAATCTATCAACATGCACTAGCTGCCTGGAACCACCATGGGAATGTGGGAACAGTTAAGGATCCTCTTCTCACCACTCCATTCAGTTCCCTACTTTTTCATTTTGTATTTGTCTCTCTTCCCTTTATTTCATTCGTTATTTCTGAGATTCACTTATTTCCTTTACTGTTCTTTCTCTTTCCCTCTTTTCCAGGAGGCTGTTTGAGGCAGGAAAACTGACTTGAAAAGATTAAATCAATACGTAAGCCTCACCACTCCCAGCACTTTATCCCCGCTGCCACATTCCCTCTCTATCTGCAATCTCTCATGAACTGTCCTTCTTCTGTAGCTTGTCTGGCTCCACTCCTGAATTGTATTAAGAAGAAAAACCCTTTAAGAAATGCCTTACCAGCATTTCTTCAGTGGCTTGCTGTCCAACCACACTGCAGATATCTCCAAAATTGGCTGCACATACCTTGCAGACAGAATGCAAGAAATAAAGACTAAGACCACAGATTTTAATACAGCAAAATCCAAAGGGGGGGGGGGGGAAAAACCCCGCAACTTTTAAAATCAGAAAAATGTGTTTTGGTGCAAACTCATAATGAGCTACTTTCCCATTCCATCACTTTCCATGGTTTTTAAAAAACAAATTATTTTCTTTTTCTTCAAAATTAGTCGGACTTTTTTCATCATAGAAGAACTCCAGAACTCAAATGAAAAGAGGATAAAACGTATTTGAAGTGCTGTCAAATTAAAGAACACATGCAGCTATCAAGGGAAATAAGCTATTCAATGGCAGGATGAGACCAAAGCACAGCCTGCACACCCAAACATCATGATGGAATACTGCTTTACTTCATCTTTAATGAAAATGAGCATCTTTAATTCCACCTGTGCACAGAGATATGAGCTCAGGTGGCTGATGCTGTATCAGATACAGTTGGTTCATGTTTTCCTGGCTACCAACACAACCTTAAGGACATATGCCCAATCCCACGGCAGCTATCTATTGCATAAGGACAAGCAGATTCTTACTTTGTTTCTAGTAATAAGAGTAGTGATTCTGCAAAAAAATCTTAGTGTCAAGCATTAAAATCTGTGGAAACGCAAGCTACAAGAACACCCACAGCTTTCACTTACACAATTCACAAACGAGATCTACCAGGAAAGTTTCTTAGCCACATGCAAGTTCCAAGCACATGACACCTTTTTCATAGATAATCTAGACCAGATGCTCAATTCATACCTTACGGACATGGAACATCCTGCAGTCACAGCACATCTCACAGAACCTGGGAAGCACAAGTCTTTCCGTGATGTCCTTTCCGACCATGGAGGCCATTTTGCACATAATCTAATGACAAGACAGACACTAATCAGAGATGCTTGCACAACACGCCATTCTGTGTCAGCTAAGCAGAGGCTTTTTACATCTATTCTTCATTCTGATGAACATAATTTTACTGAAAACTGTGAAAAATATTGAACAAAAAATTAGCTTTAAATTGAAAAGGATTGCCCACTTTTGCAAAGAACTGCTTCCCATTTCACTATCACGACACAACACAGGTGTACAAGATGACACTGATCTTCCAATAAACTGAATCAAATTCCCAGCTAACAAAGGTAACTCTTAGAAATTATTCTCCTTTGTCACCCAACAGACCTCTAAAAAAAAAAGTACATTATTCTTTTACTATTTCAATATGAAATGTAAATATGTACAATTAACAGAAAATTATTGAAAACTAATATGCTTAAGAGACTTGAGTCCTGTATGATTTAAAATTAATTACAACACTGCACTGCATATATGCAACCCTCAAACTTAAAATTCTCAAAGAAACATATTGCACCAAAAAAAAATTCTTCCCACTAACTGCTCTTTCATTCTAATTTCTACTGAAACTTAAAAAAACAAAAAATTAGCTTTAAAATGCAAAAAGAATTTTATGTTTACCTTTCCCAATCATGTCAGTAGAACTATTTACATTCATTCCCCTATAATAACAAATGACAGCTTTTCTAACCTCTAGGGGGTTGATGAGGTACAGAAATTTCTTTCAAGTTTCAATACCTTCAAAACCATAAAGACAGATAAAACTTATCTGCTTATACTTCATTCCCTTATGTAGTAGTAAGCTTCATCAAGAAGCACTAGAAATTTGGTGCCAAATGCAATAGCGCTGAAGCCTTTTTATTGTATATCAGTCCAGCCACTGTTGGAAAGTAAAATGTTAAATGAGGTCTCTCTCAAGCAAAAAGAAAAGAAAAAAAATTCACCCAGCAGAAAGCATCAATATAAATTGCAAAAAAACCCAAAGGAAACAAAAGGGCATACATCTGCCATTTCTTCATTATAAATTAACTAATTTGCTTACTATTTTAATTCAACACATACATTTTAATTACGAAGGTTGTGTCTAATGCAAAAAAACCCCCACCAACCAACCAACCATGAGTTAATCAACTCAGACGCTTATTACTTCGTCCAATAAAACACAACAAAATCAATAAAGACAAACAGCAAGGAGCAACGGAACTGAGGCATTAAAGCTTCTGAACTGATGGGAATTTTCCACACAGGCAATTTAAACTTCCATAAAATAAACAGACAAACCTTCAAAAAACTAAAAAGCCAACACAGCAGATGCTTTAGGAGTCAATAAAACGAATCCCTTGCACTTGTCCAGCTGGGTTTTTTTTTTTACAGCATATATAAGCTATTGAATTTAAATCTTAACTTGACCAGAGTGTACAGCACTGACACAGCACAGAAGGTACAGATTTGATATGGAGAGGGAATATAACGTTTTCTTTTTAGTAATGGCTGTGCAACTTGGAAACACGCCACCACCACTGCACTATCAAGCATTCAGGCAAACTTTTTGCTGTGCGATTTGATACTGCTGTTACTTACAGCCACAGCTTCTGTCTTCACATCATCGTTGCTGTCTGGAGCTGTCAGATCTATCAGCACAGGGCACACTTTGGTCTCCACATCGTATCTCTCGATGAGTTCTTGCTCCAACAGCACTAACAACGCTGCCTGGCTTGTTTTTCTTACCTGCCATAAAAAGACAAAAATTGAACCAGGCAATTCAAAAAGAGTATTATTTGGTGAAATACATGTGTCCTGTATTTTGGAAGCTGTACCTATATACCAACACACAGCAGTACTAACTGCACACAGTGAGAAAACAAGTGCTCCCCACGTGCTTTTGCAAGCACTTCATGTTTGCTGTCCTGTGTTTTGGGAAGTATGGAGGTGGACACCTGCCTTAGTTGACAATGTGCGGGTGTTTCTTTCTCGGGTTCACACGCAATTTGTGTTAACGTCAAAAAGAGCAGTCATGGCAAATCTCATGCAAATGCACGAAGAAAAAACAGCACAATTAATGGAGAGCAACAAATTTCTAAGGAAGATTAATTTTACTAAACAAATCCTCTTTTACTGAGATTAACAAGAAATAGACTGGCAAGGAAAAATTGTGTTTATTTCCAATGCTTTTAAATTCTGAGACACAATTTTGCTTAGTCCCATTTAAAAAAAAAATTGTACAAAAATAAGATACCCATTATTGACTTAATAGCTGGCTAACTCCTGCCTCTAAAAGGAGTTGATTTCATCAGAAAACATTACATACAGGAAGAGACTACATATACTGCAATGCAGCTCTTTTGGAAACACCTTTGAGCTCTTTGTTTCAGAGATCTGCAGCCCAACGAACTACTCAACAGAGGTTAAAACAATGAAAAGAATCACTGAATCTTCTAGCAGGAGAACATCAAACAAAAGTAGGGTTATATGTGAATTAGCAAAACAACTACTAAGAAAAATAGGTTTGGGTAGTTATTTTTAACAATGCAAATTTTGAAAAGGGCAAGGAAAAAAGTGACAAACTCAAGAAGCCTAAAATATTGAAAATAATGTATCAACTAGCATTAGTCTAGTCTGAAATGACTGGAGAAGCCCCAAGAAAGCTTTAGACAAGCTAACTTATACAGGCATTGAAATAAACACAAGTTCAATCCAAAACTTTCATTGGATCAATATACAAGTAACTGGTAATGAAGGTACATCAAAGTGCTAAAAAACTGAATTATACAAAGGACTCAATTTTTCATTACTACCATTCCTTTTTCCAGAATTTAAATTATGTAAGCTTGTCTAAATGACTCATTTGTCCATATGAATACAGTACCAGATAAAAGGCCCCAAATCAGGACAGATCATGTTAAATGCAAAAAAAACTGTCATTACATTTTCTTTGAAAGTTTTTCTTTAATACTTAAAATTTTATAAAATTTAGTATTTAAAAATAAATTCATAGTACTATGTATTTCACGTCCATTCCAAATCCTTATCTCCCAAAATATAACACACTTGTACAATGCTGAATTTAAATAATTTGGCATCACAATAGTATTTCACCAGTTAGTGAACTACTTCTACAAGAAACTTACCTGGTTATTCTGGTCTGCGAGGTATCGCACCACAATAGGTAGTAGGTATTTGGAAAAAGCATAAGGGATGGAAGGTCTGTTTTCTTGACAGAACATAGCAATATGAGGCACCTGTTCCATCAGTTCTGCCCGCACTGTTGGCTCTGTAAGGGTCAAAACAAAACCAAAAAAAGGCACAATATATGTTTACAAGCATGCTCTCGGATCCTGCCAGAGTAAGCTTTTTACAGTACTCAACACACAAAGGATGTTCTCAAGTCTTCATGTCAGTGTGTTTGTTAAGCTTCATCGACCATCTTTTTACAAAACCAGGTAAAATTATATCCTATGCTGCCAAACTACTAAAAAGTCACATCTCACACTCTTAGTAATAAAACACGAAGAGGTGTAAGACAGCCAGCCACCAAATGATGAATACCAGAATTGTCCAAACTCCCTATAAGCATCACCTACTTCACAGAAACCTCCTACAAAGAAAGTTAGCCCAGAACTGGCACCAGTGTGAGAAGAAAGGAACTGGAGGGGGAGTCTGGGTCACAGCCTCTCAGATGGGAAAGATCGCACTGAGCAGGACAACCAGCCAAAACCACAGATGCTGTTCTTCATTCTTTGCTTTTTAAGGCTACTGATGCCATTGTCAGATGGAAACTGTCCCGCATCTTTCCAGCTGCTTCTGTTAAACCTTTTGAGATGCGTTTCTCAACAAACTTGGTGATTATTTAAAAATACTTAATTTAGCTTTTAAATTCAAGAAATGGAGCACTACCTGGATGAATCCTAATCCCCACAGAACATGCACATACATCAAAAACAATACAGGGGTGGACTAAACTCCAACTATCAGAAAAACAGATTCATTTTAAGAAGCAGGACCTTATTATGTGCCCAACTTCTCCATGGGGATAAAAAAAAAAATAATCAGAGCTAATTACTTAAGCCCTTTCAGGATTTGCTGATACACGCAGTTACCACTGGTCTACTGATTACCTACAAAAAGACATAACAAAACCCATCAATTACTCCAAATTATACTAATTTGATTTACAATATTTTAAATAGTAAGGTATGTATGTCACAGGATAGATACATATGCCTTACTGAATTTATACCTGAAAGTTATTCAGGTAAAACTTAATGGTATAACCTGAAGCATCTTCCTTGGAATATTTGTAATTAACATGATTCATTAAAAATACCTTTTGTTTAATAGAACCATGCAACATGCATTTGTATTTAACATGGCAAATGTGTGCAGCATTTGGCTTTCTTGAACATTGACTACAAGTCTAAACTCAGGCCTGAATAAAACATAACAAAGACAAAGCAAGTCCCCTGCTGTGTGCAGTCTTTTCTTCACTAAGGACAATGAGAACATAAAAGATCACTGCACAAAGTAATTAAATGCCTATGGGCTCCAATTCTTTCACTATAGACTTAAATTACATTTTCTATAGAAAAACACACCAAAATCAGAGCTGGAGAGGGCCTCACAGATCATCTTGTTCCAACCCCGGGGGGTAGGGGTTCCACTAAAACAGGTTGTTCAAAGCCCCACGCAGCCTGGCCTTGAACAGTTCCAGAGATCCTTTGGAAAATTTATGAGTTGCTGACCAAGTTGCAAAACACAAAACAAAGTCTCAGATAAATCAGTATTTTATAGATTTGCTGTTCATGACAATAAAGTAAAAAACATCTTCCAATCTGCTCTGTATTTCTTCCCAAATGTTATCAGGAGCACACAGGAGAAAAAAAATGTTTTTGTTTAAACTTCAGATGTTCTGAAACGTGCAGGTTGAACTCCATAAGCAATACAGGCATCCTGAGGTTCATATTGAAGAAGTCAGATCCCAAAGAACACTACACAAACTATGTGCAAGTTTTAGCAGATCTAACAAAAATACACACCTTAGCAAAATACTGAACTACATCTGTAGCACTAAATGTAACAGCTGACCAAAATATGCACCTGTAACTAGGACAAACTAATAGTTAATGACATTATTAATTGTGAAAGTTGAAGTCTCCATATCATACTAATGCAAAGAAAGAAAACACTCCCATCGCAGTAACTCAGCTTTTGCTTCCTTATAAATATTTGCCAGAGCAGTCCTTAGAACACAAGTAAGAGAAGGTGCAATTGTTCATCAGGATGAAGTGGTGTGGGGGGAGTAAACCAAAGTAGATCAGATGCTTTCAAGAGTCAAGCTGGCAAAAACATCTATTTCCTCCTACATTTAATTCAGTTCTGATCCTTTTATCGGACAAGGCCTGGCTTCTGCAGTTCTGGAAGAGGGGCTTGAAGTAGGCCTGAGAAAGGAGTTCTTTTACATGCCAACTCTGACACATCAGTGTGGTTTCTTCCACCTGTGTGATAAACTGCCCAAAGGTGGTTGAGTTAAATAAGCCTTGCAAACACCCTCCCATTTGCAACTGCCCAGTATCCACCGAAAGCAGAGCAACTACAAATGGAAGAGTTCATCCTTGCTGAGTACATTTTGCGATAAAGACATTATCTCTGTACGCAGTCCCTCTCACAAGAGTAATTTGTTTGGGAAGGGTGTAGATGGCAAACAGAGCAAGATGAGGAACCACCAGGCAGGGCAAGGAGGACCTCGTGCCCACCCTTCCCATAAGGCTGTTATTTCAAGACATGCCCAGGACACAATCTAGTGGTACAAGAGACTTCTGTAACAACACTTATCCCTAGGATCTTGCTCTCCCATCTTAGGAGCCATGCCTTGTTTCTTGTGGCAGACAAAAGATTACGGGGGGCAGGGAGGGAGGGCAGAGGTTAAAGGGGATAAAGAGTAAGCAAAATCAATCTGACTGGGGCTGCCTGTTTGGCAGCAGTGCTTCTTAAATGGCTTCTAAATTTGCTTCGGGCAGTTCCCACCCTCCCAAACATAAAACCCACAGCTTCCATTTACACCAATGCTACTGTTCATGCAGCCAGACAATAAACCCTATCAAAGAACTGATCTAGCTGATGCAGCATCATTAAACAGCAAGAACTGGCACTTAATATTGATCTCCCTGTGCAATCACACAATTCCCTCAAGTAGCAGAACTGTCTGATGGTGGAAGCAAGCAATGGTAAAAGAAGGAGCTAGAACTGAAGGAAAAGAAGGAAAATGCTGAGAAAGCCAATTTATTCCTTTGCCTAGTCTGAAGCTGTATAAAATGCTCAAGCCAGGCTCTTCACATTTGATTGCAGTCTGAACTCTGTCTTGATGCTGAAGAAATACCTCTCCAATCAAAGCCAACAAGAACTCTGTATTAAGCATATGAAGAGCTGTGCACAAACTTCGGACACCAGGCACTCAAAATGGGGAGACTGTTTCCGTAACTCTTTGACACCTCTACAGTTTGCCCACCCACTGGTGAAGCAATGGCAACACTCCCTTTCCCCAAACTGAAGAGGTTTGCTGTTAAATTGTATTCATACATTTCTTTATGAAACACTTCAGTAAGAGTGCAGGATGTACCAAAACCACAAGATCCTTTTCCTTCAGAACAGGGTTCATCTATTATGCAGCACTTATGTCAGCCACCTGACAATATTAAAGACCTGCAGGCATAAAATGAACCCCTTCCTTCCTGAACTACTAAGTCAGCCCTGGCTTTGTGAAGAACACAGGCAGATGAGACGATGCAATTAAAGATTTGAAACATTCATGCCCAGGAATGAATCAGAACTGTAAAGTCACCTTAGTTCTTACATTCCCTAACTTTTAAGTACATGGCTCTGGGATCTTTGTGAGGTCGATTCAAAGCAGCAAACAAGGAGCGCTGTGTAGGGAACTGGCTGTGTAACACAACACCGTAATTCACCATCAAAAGGCATTTGTGCTGTTCTGGGGAATTACTGCTGCTATGCAAGAACCTGAACCTTAAGCTTACCAATTTAGATAAGAGCTCAATTCTTCCAAAGGCTGAAGCATATGTTCCAGTGTGTACTGAATAGAGCCTAATCTCACAGTCTGATGCAGTTACAGTAGAGCTTTTTTTTGCATTACATTTCCTTAAGACCCAAGCAACAACGCCAAAAAAATCCACTGAAGTCAGAGAGCTTTCTCATTCTCTTCATCTATTCCTCAGCTTTGTCTTTAGCTTGAACAGGTGGCAGCTCCAAGCAGGGATTCCAGGAGGCTTCAGTACATAACAGTGTCTGCCATTTCAGTCTCAACTAGCCTGTTGTCTAAAACCAAATTTAAAGCTTGGTCATTGTGTTGGTTTTGGCCGGGACAGCGTTAATTTTCATGGTAGCTAGTTTGGGGCCATGTTTTTGATTTTTGCAGGAAACAGTGCTGACAACTCAGGGATGTTTTAGTTATCGCTGAGCAGCACTCACACAGAGCCAGGGCCTCTTCTGCCTTTTACCCCACCAGCAATCAGCAGGCAATGCACAAAAACGGGACACAGCCAAGACAGCTGATCCCAACAGACCACAGGGACACCCAGACCACAGTGTCATGCTGATCATACAGAGCTGAGGGAAGAAGGAGCAATGGGGGGAAGTTCAGAATGATGGTGTTTATCATCCCAAGTCACTGTCAGGTGTGATGGACCCCTGTTCTCCTGAGGATGGCTGAACAGCTGCCTGCCCATGGGAACTGGAATATGGATTCCTCTCACATTCACAGTGAAGACCTGAGCACTGCCCTGTGTTGTTTTGTTCTGTGCTCATAAATTTAAGGCAGCTTAAACACTGTTTCCAGCACAAATCCAAAACATGGCCCAATATTAGTTACTATGAAGAAAGTAACTCTGTCAAAACCAGCACAGTTATCAACACAGGGAACAGTGCACAGCAGTTACATGTTGCTTTGTAAAGCATAAGCTTATGCACCTGGGGAATAGGTCTGCACAATGTGTTTTTTGTACTGTACAATATAGTCAAGGAGCAAGCTTTCACACAGTATAAACAAAATCCATGAGGAGAATTTTGCTTCACGTCAAGTGTCTATTTTAGGCAGTCTGGAAAAATCTCAGTGTACAGCTAGGTTCTACATAACATTTGCCTGGAACAGTATTTTTCTGTTTGGCAGAGGGAGTATTTTTAAATGCTGAACTTCTTAAACTATCTATTGAAAGTGCAAGTCTATCTATTCCTTAAAGTAGTAATCTACTAAAAAGAAACCCTGCAATTTGTTAAAACAAAAACCTTGAAAATAAATATTAATATGAAAGACTGGATTTCCTTACTCAGAAGCATTTTATTTCATCCTATCATATCTTGTATATTCTCTAGATACAGAATTACACTGAACTGAATTTTAGGAATCAAATAAAATTAAGAGAATGACAAAATACAGTGAAAATAGCTTCCATTTCTTCTGTTCATGAAATAATTCTGAAAAGAAGTTTCCAGAATAAAATTATTTGGTTCTACCTCTCTTCATTTCCAGACCACACAAAACCATCAATATGTTCAAATCAGCATGCCCAGAACCTGGGCAGACCTTTATTCTGCATAAACAAATCCTCACTTTTAGCTATTTCACAAATTATCATTCAAATCAACATCCTAAACTGACTCCAAAATCATAGAAGTAATTAACTATTTCTTCTTCATCCATGAAAAAACACATTTCCCCTAAAATCTGATACCATGTCTCATGTAAAGTGCAACCATGCTCACTCAGCTACTCCTAGCACATGCACTCAGCTTGGATATATAAATGTGTAATGTTTATTTCAACCCTGCTGAGGCTTCAGTTCACTCTCTATTTCACTTCAGCTATGAGAAGTAAAGCACCACCATCAGCTGCATACTGGAAATTAAAACGGGATTATTTTAGAACTGCACAGTATAATACCAACTAATTGCTTCAGAGCAGTTATTTATAAATCATTATTCCAGAGCCACCCCACAACTACATTTATTTCACAATGCTTTATTCTGCAGCAATGTACAGTATTTAGAAAAAAGTCTGCAATGCTTTCATAATCCCACTATGACCATTCTGAAATACAAGCCACAGTGAAATTCCACTATATTTGTGAGGGGTTGTAAGGTTTTTGTGTTGTAAAACTGTTTATGAAGAACAACCACTGATGATGTTAAAGCTACTTTAACTGACAATTTTTTTGAATGTTTTAAGTACATCTGAATATTAATAATATTGCCCTTTGTTCTTATTAAGGGTTGTGTACAACAGGGAAAGGTGTAATTGCATGGCTTTTCATTAATGCTTCCATTCTATGAAAGAATAATTCACAGAACCACAGAATACTCTGAGCTGAAAGAGACTCAGAAGGATCATCAAAGTCCAAATCCTGGCCCTGCAGAAGACCACCCCAAAGAGTCACACCATGTGCCTGAGAGCATTGTCCAAACGCTTCTTGAACTCTGTCAGCCTGGTGCTGTGACCATTTCCCTAGGGAGCTGTTCCAGAGCCCAGCCACTCTGGGTGAGGAACCTTTTCTTAATATCCAGCCTAAACCTCCCTGACACAGCTTTATCTATCCTCTTCTTTCCCCAAAGATAACCTTCCATTTCCTTCTTTTTCTCTTTCTACAAACAAACATATTTTGCCTTTTGATTTCTAGCATTTCCAATTTCATCTTTCCCTCTGACTTTCCTACCTCTTTCGAAGATAAAAGAAAAGCTAGACAAGTGGAAATACACTGTAACTAGAGACCATCCCTTTTAGCTTTTAGGAGTCCAGCAGAAAGGCTGATGTGTCTGACGCATGTGCTGCTTCAGTAGTCAGGCTCTTTTCTCCTACTAACCAGAAATGGATTTCATTACTGACTGGCAGAGCAATGAGTGAAACACAGATTAATGAGGGAGGCTAAAGTCACCTTTAGTCACTCATCAGATGCATGGAGAGACAAAAGAGGTTTAGATCAAGCGAAGGGAAAAATTCTTAGTGTAGCACGGAGGTGAGTGATGAGGTATGGAAAATCCTGAAACATGAAGATGGGGACGAAAATACAGCTGGAAATACTGGCAGCTGAGAAAGGCAAATATTAGCATTCCCATTAATATTGCTTACATATGAAGATTTTTGTTAAATGAAATGCTGCAGTATGCGCTATTTGACAGGTAATGTTGGCATGTCTCAAAATACCAACAGCAGTAATTGAAGCTAGATTAATAAAACCATTTAAGCACACTATTAAGTAATTAGAGTTGTGAGGCCATCAACATTAATCCTGTTTACAGAGCTTCAAAACTTAATGACCAATTAGCCTAATAATTGTTTTCAAAATCAGATTGTTTTGGAAACTGCATTTACAAGTGATTCTTTGCAGTAAAGAGATTACTTTTCATTCAGAAGAAAACATCCTAGTTGGCTATATTCAGACAAATAAGCATCAGCCCTTCAGGATGCCATTTTATTTTCCCCCCATCATTTCTTTAAAAAGTTATCTATGTGTATCTATTTCATAGTAAGCTAAATTACACATGTACTTTAGAAATGAAGATACACACTCTCACTTCTAAAGAAACTTCAGAAAATAAGATTCAAAGCTTCTGGAGCTTCTTGCCACTAAGCAAAATGCCAATAATGCAGTAATTCTGGCTGGGGCTAACTTTCAAAGCCAGTTAATTGCACTTCAGCACACAATGATGAAATCTTGTATCATCTAAGCCACTCACAGGCTGGTACCAAAAAAAAAAAACAACAACCCAACAAAAACCAAAAAAACCACCACCACCAACAACAAAACAGTTTGAATTATACTAATCGTGTTCAAACTCTCACAAGCCTGTAGCTAGTCTACATTTGAGAATGAAGAAGACCCAGCTGTCTTAATAGAAAGATAAGCATGTTTAATCTAACAAGGGTTTATGGGGAATAACTTAAGATTCGCCAAGCACTGGGTTTATATGCCAAACTAACTACTTCTTGGCTTGTATAGATTCAAAGACACCATAAAAACATCTAAGTGGGATGTCATACCTGAGATCCCTAAAAAACAGAGAAATTACAAAGTGGTTGAACAGCAGATTCAAAAGCAGTACAAGGTATCTTACTCAGTAGTCACTTCTCTAGGAAACTCGGTACCAAAGAGAGCAGGGAAGTCCAATTTAGGACTGAAAAATACCCAAATTCCACAGCAGAATCACAGATTTAACAGCAGCATCCAACTACAGCAATGAAGAAAAACATTAAAGTCTTCCAAACAACTCAGATTCAGAGAATGACTTTCTTTAGCAAGTAAGGGCCTTGGGGTCAGGAGATTATTCCCCAAATGTCACTGATGGTTTTCCTCCATGGAACAGCTATTCCTTGCTGCCATGTACATACAACAGCAGCACATCACACCAGGGCAGAGCAAAGCTTGTGTTCTGCCAGCACTCAGGAGCAGCTCATTTCCAGTACCACCTGAAGTGGGTATTTTTTCCCAGTAAAAACACAACAGTGATTTTAAGGCTACAAGTGTAAACTGAAACTAATTAATTACCCACACATAAACTGGAATTAATTCATTAGAAAGAGTCCAAACTGCCCTGTCAGGAGAAGGCACAGTTTATATCATTTGTATGTGCAAACACAATGGTAATCAAAACTCTTTCACAAAATACAATTCACTACAACTCTACTCAAAGGGCTCAAATGAGTTTCCATCAAAAGCTATTTCTTTCAGATTTTGTTTTTTACAAAAAAGATTTTATAAAACCAGTTTTAGGGCTGATATTTGCTTTTGCCATGATGCATCAAAAATGTGTCTTGGCTAGCCAGTTGGTATCTCAAGATATATATCAATCATAGCAAATCATACTCTCATAATTTTCTCCCTACAATAATGTATTTGGATCCAGATGTTTTTCTAGTAAAGATTAATTTTTATTCCACATTAATGCAGCATTTAGCACAACCAAGATGACATTTAGGTTCTTAAAGTTTTATCACACTGGATGAAGAATGAAAATTATTGGAAATGGTCCTGCTTTTAAACACGGAAATGGCTGTCTCAGCATTGCCCCAGCTTATTAAAAGATATTAAAAACAACCAAAACAAACCTGAAAAAAGCTTAAAAAAAAAGAAACAAAGGAGAAAACCACAAACCCAAAGCATTTTTAAAAACCCATGTCTGAAAAACATCAACCCAACTACAAGACTTCTGAAATTGCAACGTATTAACAGGACAGAGGACTCCCTTGGCAACTTCAGGATAGCTAGCATTTCTAGTTCATTGCTGCACCTCTATTTTAGAAATCATCATCAGTAGCCCAAAAAGAGAATAGATATTGTGTATCTTGGGTATATTCTTCAATTCCAACCTCATTATACCAACTACTGAGAAAATAAAAAGGAGAAGTACCTCACTTTCTATGACTTGATTTGACAAGAGAAAACTAAGAGCTCCAAATGTTAAAAACTGCGTAAGACTGACAAGCATCAACAATTAGAAATGAAAAGACTTGAACTTAGTCATAGTTTAGTTTGACTTCCAAGTTTGTTTTTATTTTTATTTATTTAAATATTTAAACATTTAAACATGAAGGTTTGACTCCAGGATGGCTCTAACTATACAAATATCTTTCTGTAACCAAGCAAATTAAAACACACAGGCACTTTCACAATGTTTTCTTATTCCAAGTTCAGGGACTTTTACATTTTATGGACAAATTGGAAAAAAAATACTGTAAATGGAAAGAAGCAAGACAAAAATGAACAAGCCTAACAGCAATAACCTTAAACATACACACACACAAAACCCAAAACCCCCGCAACAAGAACCAAAATGCCAAAACAAAAAACATAAAACCCACTGTGCTGCAGTATGAATAATAGCCAAGCTCATATATTAAGAAGATACAAAGCAGATCTAGCTCTCTAATGCATTCTCACATGGTTTAAAAGACAAGGATATTCTAATAACCTGTCTTACCGAAACCAGGCAAGTCCAATACTGCAACTGCTCGAGGCACAAGACTCACAGTTAAGTTGCAGAAATTTAATTTGTGGGGCAGCTGCAGAATCCAGCGCTACTAGTTTGGCAGATCTGAGACAACTTCCACAACGCAGGAAAAGCCTGAACTGCTGCTTTTACTGACACTGAGAAAATATCAACCCTGACTAAAAATGTACCCCACCCTTGTTAAAGGCAACAAATTGATCTGAGCTCAACTCTTGGCTTCCACTACATTTCTGCCTAAATAAACTTCAATTTGACACACTTAGTTGGTCACCAATGAAAAGCCTAAGGCTACAAGCTGCTGCAAGAGGCCATTTTCCCTTGGACACATCTGTCCTATTTTCTAAACTGAAGTGGAGCTTCACAAAGTTTCTGATGCTCAAAACTATTCACAGGGCCACAAAAACAGGCAACTGTATACGCAGATTTCAGAAGCAGAGCTTTGCTAGGAAAGCACTTTATAAACAGTAGCACGCCACTGTTCTCAATTAAAGACATTTCATTGTGAGTGAATAGTGACTTTTTTTCCCTTTTAAAGAATCCTTGGAGAAGTACTCAATACAGTTATGTAATGCTTACAACAGGCTACTTTTCCTGGCTGAACAACGACATTCCCTCAGAAAAAAAAAACAACAAGCATTTTAAATTAAGACAGTAATGACAGAATAACAGAAGTCAGCAGAATATATTTTTACCCTTGGAAAGCATTATCTTCTGCAGTTCCAGACGAAGGGAGAAAAACTAACAGACATCAAATAGAAGAAATATTTTCTTCTCATTCAAGATTTAATACAAATTCCTCTTCATAGCACTCCAACAATAATACAAGAATGACCAAATCTCTTCTGATGTTTTGCTGCTAGACTTTCTTCACTCTGGTGTGTCCAATGTATCAGCTATGTTGAAATCAAGACCTCAATTCTTTCTAGAGCATCTTTAACCCAGAATTTTGTCCCAGCTCTGTCCACCCCATTTTTCCCTTCATCCACTCCCCCATCACTTTTTAAGCACTCCTTTTCTTTCATATTTGTTTTTCATTTTTCTATTGCTTTTGCCTTTAATTCCAAACACTCAGCAGTCCCAATATATTGATTAGCAAGAGACACGCTGGATCTACAGAGCCCTCCTACTTGTAGAAAAGAGGGCGCACAGCAAGCTCACTACACTGGACTTCAAAAGCAGACTTCTGGCATCTTCGGGGATCTGCTTGGTGGAGTACCATGGGATAAAGCCCTAGAGGGAACAGGTACCCAAGAAAGTTAGTTAATATTCAAGGATCACCTCCTTCAAGCGCAGGAGCAATGCATCCCAACAAAAAAGTAGTCAGGCAAAACCACCAGGAGGCCTGCATGATGTACAAGGAGTTCTTGGACAAACTCAAGCATAAAAAGGAAACCTCCAGAGGGTGCAAGCAACGACTGATAGCTAGGAGGAATACAGAAAAATTGTTTGAGCTGCCAGGGATAGGATTAGGCAAGCTAAAGCCCTCAAAAAATTAAAACTGGTCAGGAATGTCAAGGGCAAACAGAAAAGGTTTTATAGGTACGCCAGTGATAAAAAGAAGACTAGGGAAAATATGAGCCCACTCTAGAAGAAAGTGGGAGATGTGGTTACCCTGAACATGGAAAAGGCTGAGATGATATGAGGTAAAAAACTCAAAGATGTTTTTCCCTCAGTCCCCAGTGGCAAGTTTTACACCTGAGTCCCAAAAGGCAAAGGTAGGGATTGGGAGAATGAAGAACTGCCCACAGAAGATCAAGTTCAAGATCATCTAAGGAACCTGAAGGTACACAAGTTCATAGGACCTGATGCAGTGCATCTGCAGGTCCTGAGGGAACTGGCAGAAGAAGTGGCTAAGCCACTATCCATCGTATTTGAGACTTGTGGCAGTCCAGTGAAGTTCTTACAAAACTGAAAAGGGAAAACAAACCCCTCATTTTCAAAAAGAGAAAAAAAGAAGACACAGGGCCAGTCTCACCTCAGTGCCTCAGCAAGATCATGGTGCAGATCCTCCTGGAAACTGTGAGAAGGCACATGGAAAATAAGGAGGCAATGTGTAAGAAGAGCTAACCTAACTTCACTAAGCTCAAACCATTCCTGGCAAATTTGTTGCCTTTCTACAATGGGGTTAAAGTGCTGGTGGATAAGGGAAGAGCAACTGACATCACGTACCTGGACTTACGCAAAACATTTGACACCATCTCGTTATGTCCTTATTTTTAAATCAGAGACATGGATTTGACAGATGGCCACTCAGTGGATAAACAGCTGGCTGGATGGTTGCACTCCAACAGTTGTGGTCAACAGCTTGATATCCAAGGGGAGACCAGTGAAAACTGGAGCTCCTTAGGGGTCAACACTGAGGCCAGCACTGCTCAACATCTTGATTGGTGACATGGACAGCAGGATGGAGAGCACTCTCATTAAGCCTGCCCACTACACCAAGCTCTGCGGTGGGATTGACATGCTGGAGGGAAGGGACAGCATCCACAGGGACTTTTATGTGCCTGAGAAGTGGGCCCACGTGAACCTCATGAAGTTCAACAAGGCCAAGAACAATGGGACAAACCTTGGTACCAATACAGGGTTAGTAGAGAATGGATTGAGAGCAGACCTGAGGAGAAGGATTCAGTGGTGTTGGTTTATGAGAAGCTCAACACTACCCAGCAACGTGCACCTGCAGCCCAGAAAGCCAAACACATCCTGAACTACATCCAAAGCAGCATGGCCAGGAGGGTGAGGGAGGGGAATCTGATCCTCCCCTCTGCTCTGGTGAGACCCCATGTGGAATGCTGCATCCAGCTCTGGGAACCCCAAGATAAGAAGTAGACCTGTAGCAGTGAGTCCAGAGGAGGGTCATGAAACTGATCAGAGAGATAGAGAATCTCTCCTACAAGAGAAGGCTGATGGAGCTGGGGCTGTTCAGCCTGGAGAAGAGAAGGCTCTGGGGAGACCTTACTGCAGCCTTCCAGTACCTGAGGAGGCCTGAAAGAGAGCTGGAGAGGGACTTTTTACAAGGCCATGCAGTGACTTGATAAGGGGTAGTGGCTTCAAACTGTAAGAAGGCAGGTTTAGATCAAATACAAAGCCGAAATTCTTCACAATGAGAATGGTGAGGCACTGGAACAGGTTACCCAGGAGTTGTGGGTGCCTCATCCCTGGAAGTGTTCAAGTTCAGGCTGGATGGGGCTTTGAACAACCTGGTTTTGGGGAAGGTGTCCCTGCCCATGGCAGGTCCCTTCCAATCTAAAAACCATTCTCTGATTCTATATTTGCACCTTTACCAATTCTTGCTGATTCTCTTACCTTCACACCTGGCTGCCCAAAAGGGTCTAAAGGAACAACTTCAGCATTTAAATTCTACCAAACCTTATGGGAGTTTCGCACAGATGGTTTCCAAGTTTATTTTCAAGGCAAGAAACTAACCTTGATCTACAAATCAAAAATAATCATGTAGATCTTTTGAGCAGCAAAAGTACATAATAGAAGTTACTAAAAAATGCACTGCTGGAAAGCTGCAGTCCAACCCTTTGAAGGGGTGTAAATCTGTTCATGAAAAGAATGAAGAAAAAAGTCATCTTTGGGGGATGATTAAGAAAAATTATATTTTACACTATTTTAGTGAATTTGCAGAAGCCTAGTTTGAATACTGGAGAAACAACATACTGCTCCTGTGCTAAACACAGGTTCAGCACCTCTGGCTTTCCCACATCAACCCAGTAAAATGTTTAGTGCTACCTACCTGAATCATCAGCTAATCTGCTGATTCTCTCCAACACAGCAATACAATCTCTCTCATCATCACTGACTTCCTTCAAAGTGTCCAGCAAACTTCGAGCCACCATTTGCCTAGTTTACAAGAAAGATTAAAATCAGCATTATTTGTGTCCAGAAATACAGCTAAATCAAAAAGTTGTGCAATCATACAAGTTTCTTACACCAAACAGAATTTTATATATATTCATTTTAAAGTCAGTAAATTTAGTTAGCCCCACTTTGGGAATTCTTACTTCTGATACCTGGCATAATCTTAAAGAAATGTAAGCTTCAAATGTAACATTAAAAGTATCCCTTTCATTTACAAGGATAAGAGAAACCAGCCACCAAGACCAGAAACAGTAATCATCTGCCAAGTGGGCAAACAGGAGCTTAATGTTAGGAAGTCAGAATCAGCCTTCCATCTTCGTCTATGACGTCCCTAACTTGTTCCATAAAAAGCAAAATAAAACTAGTATCATTAAAATGTTTTTAAACAGAATTCTGAATTTATTTCACGAAAGCATGAACACTCAAGCCGAAGATTTTCACACCAATGGTGACATTTAAAAGTCAAATTTCATTTGAATGCTATGGTGTATATAATGTAAGTGGTGGGTACATACTGTGAAAATAACACGTACTACCCAACCCATGTGCACCTGAGATGTACATTAAGCAAAGTAGAAACATTAAGAAAATATGAAATAACCATAATCAACTTCGAATGCACAAGAAAATTTTCTATGGATTAATTTATGAGTGATGAGATATAGTCAGATTTGGGATTTTGTCCTCCAAGGCTCTGTCACAGACTATGCTACAAAGTCATACCCATCAGGTAACTAGATAGCCCTAAATGCAGCTGGGAATGTGTGGCAATCAACCTTTCTCCTCAAAAACAGCCTGCAATGGCATAACTCTTTTCTCACCCTACTGGATAGCGTGGGTTACATGTCAGTTCAGAGAGCTAGCAGAATTATCCCTGGATAATGGAATGGGAATGGGCCAACAAACAGCGTCCAAGACACTGGTAGATCTGGTAAGGCCCTGGAGCAACTCAAAATGCTGAAGTAGCAAGTGTCAAGTGCCAGGTATTTCCAGAACTGAAGGACAGAAACACTCCTAGGGTGCAGCCTAGGCAGAAGCACTGTTGACAAACAGCAGTACTGTAGACAAGAGCAGAGGCATACCTAAACTCTATTATGTCCACTACAAGCACTGAATGTGAGCAGCGGTCAACAACTGATAAGAAAACAGATGGTTACATTCCTAGTGCACAAGGGAAGCTCAAGAACTTCACAATTCCATGCAATCAGAGAAAGGCAGGAGGTTTCCATGAATTCCCAAAGCTAAGCACATATCTTCTCCCACCGAAAATGAGCAATTTAAATATTTCACATTGGCCACTTCCAGAACTATCTTTAAACTGTTTTGACACACAGATGTACAAAATCTTCTAAAAAAAGCAAACTGAAGAAACCATTTGCCTTTAACAAATTTCCTCTCCCTCACTCTTCTCGACAGAAGTACATCTCTCAGCAGAGATCTTGATACACAGTTAAAATTCAGCCATCAAAGCCCTAGCGGAGTGAAACAGACTGCATGACACACTAACCTAGAAGCAGAGTTGACTTGGTCTTTTAAAGGGCTGGACACCTCTGAAAAGAGAAGAGGAACAGATGAAGCAATTTCATAAACTGGCCTGTGTGGACACGTGTCTCCTACACATTAAATGTAGTCTTGGAAAAGGAGAGACAAGTCAACTAACCTACTGAGTCTCAGCAAGTAAGGAACCACAGTAAACAGCACTACAACTCATCTAATTAACAGCTCAAAATCCCATCTGATTTCTGGGGACTGTGGAATGACTCTCTACTATGCTGGGAGTTTTGAGAAGACTCTCATCTCCTCACAGAGCTGGACTGTAGTGGCTGAATCTCACAGTGTCTTCACTAGTTCCTGTGGGTTGGACATGTGGCTATGCAGAAAGCCATAAACCTGCTCAAGAGGAGGAGATGAAAACAGAAATCCTAACCTGAAGCAGACTTGACCTATCTATTAAACCTATTCAACTTATTCCATGCACTAAATGTAGGATGGCCCCTACCAGCATCAGATGGTATTTCCCTCTTTAGCTTGTAAAGGAATCAATGGATCTACTTTTACAACAAGCAAATTCTTGTAAGAAGCAAAACAACAAAGGGCACCAGAGTAAGATAAATTCACTTTAGCAAACCTAACTGGGTAGGCAGCCAGTAATCACAGAGTAAACACAAAACATCCATCCCATGCATCCATCCAGTGTTCTGGGGGATGATGGCCACTCATGTTCTCCAAACATTATAGGCTGTGATCTAGTTCTGCCAAGGTGTGCTTTGTCTATGACTGCCACCTAAGCAGCAACACATCTATTTATCCATTAAATAGTTTACACACCAAAGAAAGGCCAGAGGTCAAAGGTTGCAATGTAGCATGCAGTACAAGCACTTCCAGTATTATGTGCAGAAGTGTAGGATATTTAGCAAAATTCAAACTTTCATGAGCCTGTCCAACATTAGGAAAAACTGACAGGATATGTTTTAGGTACACTTAACTGCAATTAGCAGCAGGACAAAATGGGAATAGATTACAAACACCCTGCCTTAACGCTCACATGCAGGTGACAGGTATTTTGAAGACTGTACACACAGACATAATATAGGATGTGAGAATATACTCTAAGAAGAACTATAAATATGTTTGCTTTGCTTATTCAAACTCCTTTGAACATCATTAGCTCTTTAAAAAATTTCTACTTTAGAATTTAAATTACTTCTGCACAAGGAGTCCATTTAGATAATAAGCATATGTTTAAAAAACTGAAACAAAACCAGAGAAAAGTAAAAGGAAAAAAGACACTTTTTTTTCCTTTGCCCATTTTTTTCACAACTTGTAAATCAAAATTTCACAGAATATGCTAAATTGGAAGGGATCCATAAGGATCATTGAGTCCAACTGTCAGCCCTGCACAAGACATCCCCAAGAGTCACAGCACGTGCCTGAGAGCACCAATGACATTTTGTGTTTAAATTAATATTGGCAGCAGTAACTGAGCTTGGCAGTGTTTTCCCCAAACAAGCTCAGAAAATACTCAGAATAAACTCCCAATTTCAAAATCAACATCTTTGTACCCTTAAGAAGAAAGGCTAAACATGCAGAGGTACATTCAAACATTGTTGAAGTAATTACCACTTTTCTAAGTGCTTTGGGAAAGTTCTGTCCTTTGTTAGTTCAGCTTAGATAATTTTAACATACATTTAAAAGGTAAAATTTCTCAAGCTGTATTGTTATATTTAAGTAATTTATTTGGTATGCACAGACCTGCAAATTTATGTGAATAAAAACCCGTTTTGAGGTTTCATTTTTTTACTACATTTTAATTTTTGACATACAGTAGGATCAGAAACACTGAGACTAAAACAGAGTAAAGTTAGAGATGAGGAGAAATAACCTTATTTGTACTAAAATGATGAGAAATGTCCCTATCAGGACAAAGCCAGTATAGTTTCACCTGTATGTCTTCAGCATGAGTTTAGCATTTCCTTACTGTCAGTACTCAAATACCCAACAAGAAACCACACTGGGGAGACAGAAGCGAAGAGAAAAACAACTGCAGCTGTGGACAATCAAATTATCAATTCACTTTAATCTGATCATACCTAAATGAAAATAAGGCAAGGTAGTCTCAACATCCCACAAAACTGTCATAGAGAGGTTTTTCATCTACATTACAGCAGGGATCCTGTAATTACAGCATTCCTCTGTTTTAATGGGGGTGCTTCATGCATGCAAGTCCCACTTTTGAAATACACAGTTAAATTAAGTTCCTATGAAAATGTTACTTATAAGCTGCAGTACACACATGTGCTCAATCCCTCCTTGAGATCCAGTACACCCTCACTTACTGCTGCTCTATGAGTATTTAAAATTTGACTGTTGCCAAAATACTTTTTTCAAAGGACATCAGGTATTCTCCTAACGGAAAAGCAAAGATGTACTTCTAACACACAAAGAAGTCTGGCAAGAGGATAGCTTCAAATTATCCACATCGATATGCAGACACAGTCTTGATAGCCAAGACTGACCATACTCATGAATGCGAGTTCTCCTGCCAAGATGTGCTTTGGTCTGAAGAGAAAAAGCAGCAATAATTCCTCACAGGATTATGAAAATGAAGGATCTGTGTTCAGGAACTACCTCACTATTCAAATAGATTTATTGGTGAGTGCTCTACGCTTCTGAGCCTTCTTAATGAGGAATGGAAGCAGTTAATGGCAATAAAGATTAGAAAAATCCACAAGGGATTTTAACATGAAAAAAGAAAAGAGACAAAAGCTATGCTCCAAACTTCACCAGCAACTAGCAACTGGTTTTTAAAGCAAGGAGCCAAAGGGAATCATCATCCCTGTACGTATGTACACACACCAGCGCTACCAGATACAAGAAGACCCCATTTTCTAGGGCGATGGCTCTGGCTTTCTGCTCAACGTCTATTCTTCCTGCAATGTGACGGATGTTGGATTATTAAGGCATATGCTAGAGATGCTTCTCAAACCTGGTCTGGAAGCTGCTTCTTCAAGAATCACACCACACTCCCACTTGCCTTATTTTACAAACACAACAGAGGCAATTTATTGTAATACTTGTCAGATTCCACTCCATTCTCTTAGACTAAGGCAACATCTGTGGCACTTATGAGCAGCACCTAAACCAGTAAAAATGTAAGCCATGACACACCAAAAGTTGTCACAAAAGCAACTCCTTCCACCACTTGGGAAGCTGTTAAAGGATTCCCTACCTCTCTCCCTCTCTCCCCTTTTCAGTTAATCCTATCAAAAATTGTACATATTTAAACAAAGAAGATATTCCTATTTCCAAGCCTCGTCTCCTGAATTTTCTTAGGACACAGACACTGATCCATTTCCATCTCAAAACAAGTGGCTGAGAAACCATGAGTGCTCAGGGAATCCACTTAAAGGAGACTAGACTTTTGCAGCAGTTGTTAAAAAGCCCTTCACTTTAATCATTCAATACAGACATTCATTTGCACAGATTACAAATATGCTGCATGAGTTGATAATTAACCAGATAGAAAATGATAATAAAAACAAATGAGAAGAGAAGTAATAACCAAAATGATATGTAAAGATAAAAAGCTGTCATACTAAAAGCAAATTCATCCAATTAAAGGGAAAAAATATCTTACCCTAATTTACCCAGATTTAATAATTATGTTTCAAGAGTCTGAAATGTGTAATATGAAGTTTCCACAGAAATGCAGGTTCCAGGTCACAGAAACAACTGAAACATTATTAACTCAATCACAATATTTGAAAACTTTTAAACTACTCATTAGTAATTGTATGTGCTGATACCATACTAAGACATATGAACGAACAAATATAATTTAATTAATCTTTTTCCTACTAAATGCTCCAGTTCCTCTGATTAGCAGAAATCCCTCCCCTATTCTGAGACTGACTAATGCTGAATCATCTTAAACTGACTGCAGCAGTCACTATCATTTATTGTGATCTAGGTGTTACTCACAGTTATACCACTAACAATTATCATTTGCTATTTCCTTTATTTTCTTATGCTACATAACACAATAGGCCTACAAAGAGACCTAGGATTAAGAAATCATGTTTGTACCAGCAAAAATAATCCAAACAAGCAAACATAGGGAGAAAGAAAAAAATCAGGAAAAACTACAGTTACTCTGACCACCTTCCCCTGAAGGAAAGCACAGGATGCATGAAGCTGGACAGAGCAATTAAAAAGATTCCAAGTTTATGCATGCCTCATATCCAAGGCAATCCATACTGAGAAATCAGACACAGTTTTTTCTTAGGTGAGCAAGTAAATATTAGGACCAGCATTCTTGACTAAAATTCAAGACACGCAACTGGAGTTTCTCAGTTTGTTCTCCTCCCGACTGGCTTTTATTACATAATTGTCACCTGGAACCCTCCCTGAAGGCTCCTCTTCCCTCCCTCCCCATGAAAAGTCAAAATATGCAAAAACTCTCTCCTGGTAGTGTAAGTGCCAATTTCATCTTAAGTTGTAAAACACAGCAAATTTTGGATTTCAGAAAAAACCACAATTTTAAAATGAGGTGCATTTCAGAACTCATCTGTGCATACAGGTTTATGCAGGTTATAACAAGAGAAACCATTCTGCAATTTTCAGCTTTGGCTCAATGGTATGTTCACACACGTAGTGTGGAATTTTAAGTACAGTTCACGTGACTAAAGTTAAGAACAGGGCTAAATCCCTCCCGAACCCAGGCCACGAACAACAAAACAGAGGCCATCCTATTGGGTGGTTGATCACAGACTTCACTTCTGCATATTACTGTATTAAGAATTCTACATTAAAGCAAACACACTTTATTAAAAGCTTACTTGAAGCCCAAACTAAACCATGTTCAAATAAAATACCAGAAAATCTCAATGTTAACTTATTTTATACATTTCCGCGATCCTGCTACTGTTTACAGTTCCAATTAAAATAAACCATGGGTTTGAATTTCTCCATTTGAGTGCAGAGCGTCTGAGTGCAAGGGGATGGGGTGGGATGTGTGTCTGTGTGAAGTATGCTACAATACGCGTGCTTTTAAATGAAACAACCATCTCAGTGGCATTACACAAATAAAAAGGGGAAAATACAGAACACAGTATTAACTGGGCAAAGTCCACTTTCAATAATCAGAAGCAGCAATATTCAAACTGTAAACTACAGAGGAGATTGATTCTGAAATAAAGTTTTTGGGTTTCTCTTGGCAATCTCTTGGCTATTCATTACGCTCTCCTGACCTTTCATGAAGTATTTTCTTAAACTCACTTTCACAGAGTTATGGATGGAGTTTACTATCACATTACAGTCCTGTGCCAACAAGAATGTTAGCATCTGCAAAAAAACCTAAACTATGTGCTACAATTAATGAAGAAGTTCAAGAAGTCCTTTACTACAGTTGCCTAAAAGGTGAACTTATGCTTTTCTGTTATCATTAATATTTTGCTCTCTCTAAGTAGGAGGCACGTGAGCAAACAGAAGGAGGGGTGGAAACTGAAGAGTTTCATAAAGGTGTTGAGTTTTTTGAAATTATTTGTATTCCATGCAAATTAACTTCAGTCAGATTTGAATCAGATGAATAGTTTGCATACCATTAGCCAGACAGGACATTTAAAAAGCATACCTGTTAAATATGTTCTCACTTGCAGCGTACTTGTCCAATCTTCCCAAAGGCGTCAACATTTCATCTTGTGAGACAAAGTCCAGGGCTGAAGGTATAATAATCACATCAGACTCTGAGCTGTAGTCATCCACACCAACTATCAGAGACATCAGAAATATTCCTTATAATCACAGTAGTTTGACACTAAAATGATGTCTGTTGTTGGTCTGAAATACAGAAGTCTAGGCAAGGTCCCATTGACAACATATCTAGTAACTGCATCACATTCTTCCCACCAGCTTCCCCAGTCCCCATAAAGTCCTTTCTATACAAGTGTGACTGATGACGTATAAATGGATTTTGAGTCATTTTCTCTAAGTTCCCAAGTAAGATTCATCACTGAACTTCCTGAGTATTTTTATACCTTATGTTTTTCTCAAGCGAATTACTTTTATCTAATTGTAAAGTCAGCTTTTCAAAGACATGCACTCAAATCATAGCTGCAGGTAGCCCAGAGTTTATACAACGTGATCTAACAGACCAAAAAGACTCTGTTCTAAAACAGAAAAATCTAAATTAAGCATGTAAAAAAAACCAAAACAGTGCATTGCTAAATCTGACTACCAAGTAAAATGGGCACAATTCATCTACTATATAATTATTAACCAGCAAATCATCAGAGAACTTCACATACTGATCACTTTATCAACATAGAACCAAAGAAGTGGAAAGAAGTCCAATCCTGTTCTGCAGAGCTGCTTAAGAATTAGGATTTGAATTACCACCTTTTTAATTTTCATATGCCCTCAAAACTGCTCTAAAACTCAGTCCCACAGCAAACACACAATTCTGGCTGAAAAAGTCACTTCCATTAGCCCTGAAAACACAACACTACAGTAGACTACCCCTATTCTTCAGTCTAGCCAAATCTCTCTGAAATGCCTTTTCAAAACTTGCAAATAGAGAGATCAGAAGACAGGTCTACAAGTTCAACAATTTTTTTTAAAATGAACTCCACAAAAGGAAGAAAAAAGATTTCTGTCCTCTGCATACAATTATGCTGTGGTATATAAATTGCTTACCAAATTGTGTGTCATTATTTTCAACATTCAGAATACATAAACAGCAGATGCATTAACATCTTCCTCACTGTATTTCAAATATCAAAAGACAAACACTGAGCTCTGAGAGAGTTATATTTTTAGACAAACTAATGGCACCCTTTTACCAACAAAGTAAAAATTTTCCCATTTTCTACACAGAGAATCCATGGACAACCACTGATCCCATCCTTGCACAAGGGACCAGATTTTGCAGCTGCTGATAGGACATGAGATTCTTGCCAGAAATCAAATGAAAAAGTGATGGGGAAAGAGCAAGTGTGTAAGAACAATCTAAGAGATGGGAGAAAGGAAGAAAGTGTACTAGGAGCCAAAGGAAATGGAAGAGCAATCTGAGAAGAGGAATTAGTGGTGTTAGATATGTCTAAGGTAGAGGATAGAATAACGAAATGCAGGGGGAGGAAGGGAAGGCTGAAAAGAAAGAACAGCTGCGAAAAGCTATTGCAACATAAAGGGAAAGTGTTTAGCAACTCCAGGTTTACATAACTGTTTGAACTTGTGTTTAGTTTGGGTTTGTGGCTTTGTTTGTGTTTAATTTTTGTTGTTTAGCTTGGGCTTTTTGCAAGAATCAGTTTTATTTTCACAGGAAGTAGGAGGCGAGTACAAATGAACTCCTAATGCAAGCTAGGACTTTACGCCAGGTTAAGTGAACAAGGAACAGGCTACATCCTTTCACAGGCTCATAGGCCTTTAAGTCAACCCATCAGTCCAACTAAGACCAGGGATTTTTCTGTGTTTTTAGTTCTGCCATCTCACACCTCGACTATTTCAGTTAAAGGTATCTTCCAGTCTATCACTCAGTCCAACTGCCCAGCCACCTCAGGGCTGACCAAAAGTTAAATCACTTTCCTCTCCACTTCCCATTCTCAGGAATCTACAGGAAGTGATGAAGTCACCCCTCAGTCTCCTTCTCCCCAAACTCAACAGTGAAATTAGTTCTGTGACAGAGTCCTATTTTTCTATTTCAGTGTCTGTTGATCACACTGTAAATTTAAAAACACAAGTTGAAGAAACTATGTTAAAATACCAACATAAAAATAGCTATACTGCTGACAATAATTATTTAGCTATCAAACTCACGAATACAGAAAAATAAAATGCTGACCATTACACGCACCACCAATTTTACTCACTCCATTTCTTTCTTCTCAACCTCAGCTTTGTTCTGTGCTCCTCCTTGTACCCTCTACATTTATTTTTCTACAGTTTTTGCATCATGAAACCAGTTAAGTCAACCCAACTGCTAAATCTACTCTATATCAAATGTAAATCATAAAAATACAAGCATCTGCTTACAATTTATCTGTTTGATGTTTCCTACTAGTTCAAACAATGAGTTGTGTTGGATTTGGTTCTACTGAGTTTATGAATTGTAAAATTAGGCTTAGCACTACATTGAGCTTGAAGTGCCCCTGCTACCGAACAATATTGGTTATTAAAATAATTCCAGCATCTCAGCTCAGAGTTACAGAAGAGATCATTCAAATGACAGCATCTTGATTAACATAACTATAATACCAGGAAGAAGAGGGCGGTAAAAATAAATCAATTAGCACATGAACAGTTTATAGTTCTAATAAAGTGCTGTTACAGTTACATATTCATCTTCACTCTCATGATACCTATCCAAGGCAAAAGAGACAGTCCATTCCAACAAAGCCCCTCAAGTGGATGTTTGCCTTCAACTTGCCACAAACATGAATCACCAACATCTAACCACTCCTTATCTAAAATGCATGAAGGACACACTTTGCATTATTCAATAAACCAAGTCACTTTGCTACTCCCTTCACATTATACCAATACAGCTACCAAAAAGGCTGTTAACTGAACATTGTATTGCCTCTTCAGCCCCATTCTGCTTTCCACACAACTTTGAGCACTTGACTAAGTACCACAGAACCTTCTGTAAATTTTATTAATGCAAAACACACCCTTAAACAACACAAGTGTACTGGTTTTGGCTGGGACAGAGTTAAAGTTCTTCATAGTAGCTTATATGGGGATACTTTGCACATTTCCAACCTATTCACTGGGAGGGCACCATGACTAATAGAAAAGGCCGTTTAAGCCCTGTCTTCAACAGTAACACATCAGTGATTTATCAACACTAGTTTCAGCACAAATCCAAACCACTGTCACATACAAGGTATGGAGAAATTTAACTCCATGCCAGTCAAAACCAGTACAAATTTTTGCTAATTCAAATGAAGAACAAATTTCTTCTCATTACTTCAGATTGTAAGACCAGGCAACAGGAGCACATATTACTTATCTTCTGCAGAAAAGCTATGGGTCAATTTTCTTGTTTTTCTCCACTTTTTCCAACAGGTACAAATATGGACCAAATCCACAGAAAGCATATAAGCTACAAGACACCACTGAAAACTAATGCAAGTGCAGAGCCTTAACTACCTTCTAATCTGGTCTTACATGTTCACACCAGCATACAAAAGTAGAGCTAGAGAAAACAGGAATTTCCATAACAACACACTATCCCAGGAGCTTAAAGTCACTAGTGGCGTCAGGAGGTGAAACAGCAGTTGCACAATGGTGTCAAAACACAAGGAAGCATCACAAAACAAGACATGCACTAGCTTTTGCTTCCATGGCTGTCAATCTTTTGTATTACAGACACCAAGTAACTTCTCTGTGTACCTTTATTTTCCTGTCAAAACATTTCTTTGAGTGGTTTTTCGCAGTTCTTCAAGCTTGCCTATCTCATATCTGGTCCATACTGTACTGTGTGAAAATATATATTAACATTCCCTGCTTTAAGCTCTCCTGCCTCCCTTAAGCTCTGTTTTATGGCAAGGATACAACAATAACTTGACACAATTATTAACTAACATGAACTATACAGCAATCTTGCTGAGGCAGACTATGTTTGGAGGTGTTTAGTCAACCACTGCCAAGCTTGGCTGAGCATACAACAACAAAACAGAGGTCCATTTAAAACTCAGTCCCCTATAAAACCACAGCCTCTAGGCCAATTTTCAAGGGAGTTGGTTTTTCTACTACGTATCTCATCCTCACACTATCTTTCACACAGGCCTCTCATACTGAATCTTTTACACAGAGGTGCACAAAATCACAGTTGAAAAAAAAAAATGACTATTTTTTCTTTTTAACAGTGCAGGAACAATTCTCTGCCATAGACTGTGCAGTAACAAGGCCTATGTGTATTCTTTTTGTTCTTCTGTATTTGGTATAAGCTCCATGGCAGAAACATATTCTTCTTTGTTTTGCTATAGAAACTCAGTGACAAGAAGTGTATTTTAAAAAAATAAGCAGTTTTCAATTCTGAAAGCCGAACAATAAATAGCTTTAAGGATTCAAGATTTCTAGCTAATATTAACAGTTCTCTCATCTTATATTCTGCATCCCCAAAGAGCTCTCTTTCAAAGATATACTGCAAAATCTATATGGCAGATATATCTACTAAAATGGACTAATTTTATTCAACTTTAGTATAAGCTACTTATTACACTCTACATCAATTGTTATCATGTGGATATTCAGCATAATACAGCACTTATACGTAGAAAACTGAGTTCTGTTCTGCTGTTTAGGCAAGTAATTCTTCTGCTTAAATGTAAAGCAAGAATTGTAATGTTATGAGCCCAGGCATTTGATATCACGACCACAAAATAACAGCTGCAAGTTTTGTTCTAAATTACTGCCCTCCATGCCACAAAAGAATAAATTCACCTTAGATTCAGACTTCTGCAGAACACAAGTAGTATTCTCAGCCCTTCAATATTGTAAACACATTAATTTCTATATAACTTTCTGTAAGAAACATTACTTTGCATTTGATGTGCTCCAAAGAGAAACTCACCTCAGCATCAGCACTAATGCTTAAACATCTGCATTTGTTCACAGCTGAACTCATTACTCTTAACCCTTTCCTACTGCACAATGTCCCAGCTCTGGCTCTGTGGTGACAACACAGACCAAAGCATGCATGACACTATTTCAAATTCATTTGCTACCACATATTTACTGCACTGCTTCAGTAACATTAACCAACAGCTATTGCAATGGCAATCACACAAATTTTACAAAATGTGCTTGTCATGCTGAATCCTACCACACTGCCTGCCCAATCCAGGTATCACTCACTGGTCATCACAGAACCCACCATCAGAAAGTAGGAGCTGTTTTTTTCATGAGACACTTACAACCTACTTTCTCTGTTTTCCTCCTGCTGTAGTCCAAGACTGGAAATGCAACTGAGATGCCACAAGGTGTAAGATTCTACTCAGCTAAAGTCATCATTGCAAGTGATAATCTTAGAATCCAGCCCACCTACCATACATATTAGCAGAAACAAGAACCACCCTTCTTCTTCTGTGTTTCTCCCCTAAATTACCCCTTCAAACCATGGAGTACTATCGGACTTGAGCCCCTTATGAATGTCAAGTTACCACACCTGTATGCACAGACTTTGCTGTCTGAACTCCAAGTTTGGTGGGACTAGGTTTGGGGGTAGGGCAGAAGGAGGAGAGAGGCAGAAAGAAGATAAGAAAGGTGGAAATGAAACGCAGCTCTGATGCAACTACCACATTAGCCCCTAAGTAGCACTTTCACAGCAGAACTTGCTAACAGCTCGAAGCACGGACACAGCAAACCCTTTAAAATAAAGCTTTAGAATGGGTTTGGGGGGCTAGGGGTAAGGAGCACTCAGCAGATGAAAAGACACAGGAATAAAAAAAATCAGCAGCTGTTTATACAGAGAACTGATGCAAGCATGGCACGGCAAATTTCAAAGATCCAGTAGTCTAAATGTAACAGGCTATGAGAATATTTTCATTCAGTGAAGGCCTTCATATAAAGATAGCTATCAAGCTTCCACAGGAGTTGCATTTCTCATCAAGCATCAGAGGGGTAGTACAAAATTCTTTAAGCAAGGAGAAGAGGTGCAGCTATACACAAGTTTGTTTCTTGCAGGCATACACAAGCGGCATTGAAAATCTGATTTGCTCTGAAAAAGAAGGAATAGTTCTATCTCGTATTGATCACTAGTCATTTATTTGCACAACAGCTGAATGTACCTTCTTCTGGTTAACAGTTTGACCTGCAACAAACACTGCTCCAGAGGAAACTGAAACAAAGAGAAGGACATCCAAGCTACCATTTAAAACAATCAACAGTTTATATTCTGCCTGCCTATTTCCTGTAGGGACCATGTCACGCCCATCACCAAGGCACTCAAGTTCCCTGCTATTTAAGTCCCTGTCTTCTACCCTTTCCAAACAACTACATGCACTTAAGAATTGTGGAATGAGGTTAGAGTGAAGCAAAAGCCAGCTACTCCAAGTAGGAAGTTCCTCTAAAGTACTTTTTTCTCCGCTACAAGGTCATTACCGTCAAAGAAAAGTATCCCTTTTCTCTCTGCAGAGCACTGCTATTCATGGGATTTTTAACTGACCTCATGACTGAGATTTTTCTAGCACCGGGAGGAAAATCCTACTTCCATCTTCAACCAACATGTTCTCTCTGGTCCTACCACAATAGGACATGTGCACTCACTGTGCTCGGGGCGATGCTCAAATTCTGCCACACAATTGGGTATCTGGTACACACAAAAACACCAAGTTCAAAATACATGTGCCTTAACACTGGACTAACTAGAAGGAAGAGAGATATGAAGCAAGCAGCTGAAGCTCAAACACTCCAAAGACTTGTGCAAGCTTTGCAATGCTTCCTGTGACACCATAGTTATGATTTATCAGCTACCAAGTGTTGCTCCACTGTGCACTGACTTCGACAGCATCATCACAGTAACTAAAACACACTTACTTAGGCTAAACACCACAGAGAAGGCAAGCTCTACAACTAGTGCACTCATAAGCTATAAAACATGGCTTTGCAACATAAATCCCTTTCAACTTCCTAACTGCACTTTTCCTCTCTCCACTTAAATTCCAGCCAATGTTCTTGACACGCTGCTTGACAGCTTTCAAAACTCTTGGTGGGACAAACCTCTGTGTTTTATGGGCATACAGAGAAATTCTTGCTGCAACTCTCCACACTCTTCCCATCTGTGCTCAGTATAAAGTATAAAACTGGTCTATGGGAGAAGGTTGAGCAGTACAGAACGCAGTGGATTCACTGCTAGAAAAAAGTAAGAACAGTCATGGATGTTCATTGCAATGCAGTTTAATGTTTACATTACTTGCACAAGCGAGCATCCCTACAGACTAATCAAGCTGTTCCCTCCTGCAGGCTAGAGAGGAAGGAAAAGGTAGTCTCTCCCCCAAATATTTGGGAACTGTTCAGGCACTATGGCAACACCACAAAAAAAATTCCCTAAGCAGATTCGTTTATCAGAGAAAAATGCTTCAACAGTCTGCAATATCACTCATGTACCATGCCCATTTTATACACTAATCTATTTAGCTTTTCCAGAAACTGTACAGAGAATAACGCGTATTTATGATACGACTTGCCTCTCTATTTTCTTTACCTTAAAAACAGTAAGAAAAATCCACCAAACCAGTGGTCTCGACTGTCAGTGCACTTGTTCCACCGCTGCAAACAAAACCCTTCACAAACATACTCTGACACTTTCAACCTACCCAGTAGGGTTTTAACACCCTACTGCCAGAAAGAACTGCAACATCCCTCTCAAACCAAAGAACAGCCACATTAGTTTCTCTTATAGGGTACCTTCTAAAGCAGACAGAGGAGCCCTGATATTCTGGCAACCTTTAGGGGCAGCTGTCCCTGTCTCACTCTTCCAAAGAGGGAACTGTTCCTCCAGCTCTAAAAGCAGAAGCTATCCTTTCATCCAGTTCTGCTTGTGTTATAACTCTTGCAATGAAAACTTCCTGCCCACACAGAGGGAAAGTCTTAGCAGCAAAAGGCACACCCAGGAAAGAAAAGCATTTTATCTTCAACGCTCTGCAGTCTGCCACCTCCACAATAGGTCAGCAGTCAGAAATAACTGCAAGCACCAAGGTTTCACTATCTTGAGCCTAGGATTTTGAACATTTCCAGCTCCTTCATAAACTCTTTAACTCCCTGTTTTTTAGCTGCAAGTGGGAGAGAAAGGGAGAAGGAGGAGAATACCCAAAGCTCTAGAAGATAAATCATGAGACAAGGAAAAAAAAAAAGCTAGCAACCTTAATTGAGGATCTCTGCCGGAGATGGGATAATAAAAGGTGGCTGGTGAAAAGCACATTCCCACATCAGAAGTCGTGCTAGTGGCCTCAGAAAGCTGAAAGCCTAGAAAATTACTTCTTCAATCCTCTAGGTGTAATGGAGAAAAAATGTGCAGCTGCATGAGGAAGGTTCATTAGCCTACATCAAATCAAGCACAATCCTTTCCTCATACCATCTTCTTTTCTCTAGGATCCTAAAAGGTTGCTGGAGAAAGAGAGACTAACCATTATCCACCTGAGACCACTAACATCAGAATTCCATGGGGACACAGCCATCCACCTGAGTCTCCCAGTTTCTATGAGGGTCAATCACCACATTAAAAGACAAAGAAATGAACTGAAGTGTTGGGAGAATTAAACCCTCATCTCCAGGGAAAACAATAGACTTAATACGTGTGCTTCATTAGCATTAAGGAATGGTTATTGGATTCCCAAAGGAGCAGAATCTCAGTCACACCAGAGCACTGATTCCAATCACTACAGAAAGACAGCCATTAATTTCTGTTATTACTTCTTTTGCAATGCTGAAATGCCAACCCAGTAACTCAAACTATCTCAGCACTCTTGCACCAGAGCCCAGACTCTGATGGGACCAAAAGGTCAGTACTGCAACAGGGCATTTGAACATCATGTTGGAAATGTAGCTATACTCCAAGCTGGAATTAAGTCTAAGAAGTGACACAATGTTCAGCCTTATACAAAACAACTACCAGCATAACAAAATCTGTTCATTCTTATTCTGTGACGAAGGAACAAAGAAACCACAGTGCAAAAGCTTCTGATATTACCACGTACAGCTGTGGGAAAGGGAAGGTGAATTTTAACATACTGAACACGCATGTTACACCAGCATAATTCACTGCAAGAAAATAAAAACTACAACACAGCATCAAGCTGTGACTGTGATTTGACGCTACAGGGAAATACAGACTGATTTTATAAAAATAAAACAACAACAAAGAAAAAAATAGTTTTTCTACTTAAACTATCATTTAAAAAGGCTTAAAAAATTAAATTTAAATTAGCTTCCACTTGGAAAGAGATGTGTGACCTACTCAAAGTCTGAGAGAATAATTTAATTAAAAGCATTCAATCAACACAAGCTCACTGCTAATGCCAGATGATTTGCTCATCACCTGGAAAAAGAACATAGCATCAATGATAAAACAGCTTTTGACATCTGCAGATGCACAAAGAGAATTTTCCTCAGCTCAGCTAAATAAGTGTTTCACCCACTGAAAAGCCCGCTGGAAGGAGAGACTAGGAAGACCTGTCCTCCCTCTTTAATCAATGGAAAAGAACTCAGTAATAAAAATAGAGCTATGTTGGATCATCACTAATCTGTTTTCAGTTTTTAGAACTGTTTCATCTACTAGTAAAATCCAAACAGTAACATTAAATTTGCTAATTATAAAAACTACCCTACTGTTGAATTTTAAATCTATCATGCCATTAAACACTTGTGTTGAAGAAAACAAGTGTACACTTAGGTGTGTGTAAATGTATATGTAAAAGCTCATTTAACAGTTCTAAACTAGAACTGTCTAAACAACGCCTAGATATTAAAACTCAATTTTCTGCATTTTAAGTTAAAACATCTGGAAACCAAGTGTACAGAAAAAGGAAATTCACTATTGTCAGCATGGCAAAAGGTAAAGTTTCAAAATCTGAGTAAGTTAAGTAACTACCAAAGCATGCATGTATACTTGCAACTACCAGAATTCCTGATGTTGCACGCAAATGCAGCTGTCAACTATCACTAACAAAGACTTTTTCAAAAGAAAATGTAAAACAGTATTAAAACCAGCTATCAGATCAAAATTTTTCTCTCCTGATTTAAATCACAATTAAAATAATGAGTTGAATAAAGCCATCCCCCTTTCCAAATCTGAATTCTAATTGCAGATGGCTCTATTTTTTAGAGCACACATCCTGCACACATCAGTGGTCAGACTGAAAGACGTCAGCATCATGGTACGTTTCATTCCATCTATCTGGTACCGATCAGTTCAGCCTTCAGAAACAGCCAGGAGAGGGGGGAACGCAAACTGTCTGGCAAGAGTCATAAAGAACACTTTATTTTCCACAAGCCCACGTTTGCTTTTCAACCATTTTTGCTGCCTATCTTTTTTTTTGGTTCTGTACTTATCTTATTCTATTTTGATTTTGTACGCACAAAACAAAACATCTCAATAAATGCCAGATTTTCCCTGACTTTTCACATACTGTACAAGATTTTAGACAGAAGAACAAGGAAGCCAACAATCCAAGTAGTGGCATGGCGATTCTTCTTCAGGCTTCAACTTTGAATTTTAAAATTTTCACCCTATTGTTTTTAGATTGAGGTGCCTTTATTTTTTTTTTTTTCCTTTAATGGATAATATCACATGAGGACTCCTCTTAGGTTTATCTTCACATAAATGAAATGCTTTCACGATAAGACCTCACATCTAGGAATCAATTTTTCTTTTATAGCCTTCTGTACGTTCAGCCAGGGTACACTCACTGTCTTAGTTTTGGGTTTTTTTCCTTTCACTTGAAGCAAGCAAACAAGGAAAAGCCACTGGGTAAAGAATTCTGGAAGAACCAGAATTTCTTCAATTATTATCACAGCCTTTGACATCAGGAGCTATATCTACAGAAGTGAAATATCAGCTAAAATTAAAATACTGAAATGCCATTTGCAAGCTATGTAACTACTTAACGCAATCATCTGTTTAATGTACCAGGTGTAAAGTATGCATTCACCTCAAGAAAAAAAAAACAGAGCTTTCCAGTGGTTACCAAGCAACCAAGGGCAGAAAAATAATATGAAGCTTTCAAAATAGAAATGCAAACCAAATCTGAAACTAATTATTTAAAAGTCAATCCAGCTGGTTTATCAACCACTCTCTGAAAGCCTTTCTTATAAAAGCTCTTGTTTAATCTCTGACCTCTTAAACAAATCAACAAAAGGAAGGTTTGTTTTTTTTTTAAATAGAAGCCTTCCACAGAATATATTCTGAAGGTCTCCACTATTCCAACAGCAGATTCACTGCTCTCTGTTGAAATCTAGGAATGTTTCATTAAACTAAATATTTATCAAGTTTTCTTCAGAGAAAAGGTAAACTTTGTTTCACAAGCAGCTGTTAAAATAGTACTCCAAAGATATAATATTTTACTGCTCTATATTTCAGGTTAATTAGCATCCAGCAAGTTGGCATAATGAATGAGGAGAAGAACAAATTGTACAGTTGTCCAATGTGTTGATTAAACTCCAACTTTGCAGTAAAACACTTGACTCCAGAAACCTTAAAAGACAAAGATCATAAAACAGCTGTTCTTCACTCTGCCTATCTAAAATATGCACAGATACTTGGTTCACTACTTTCAGCAGGAACTGTGTACAGTTGTTTGCTCAGCTCCAGGACTTTCTCCTACTGCTTTAGAACACGAGCAACAAAAGGTATCTCTTAAGTCACCTTAATGATTCCTTCTTTAGGAGGAAACATTGAATCACACTGAAAATTCTCATTACCCAAAGGAAAAAAACCAAAACAAACTATACAACAACAACAAAAAATTTTATGATTCAGACTCACTCCTAAGCTCATTGATGAGCTACAGAAGAATACCTTATCTAGTGAAATGTCCTGAGCCCTATGCACAGAGACCCACCTTCACATGTCCAATCCAGACCTTGACATATGCATCCAGTCTTAAACACTAATTTCTCCAGCACACCTTCACAGATGTCTTGCTATTGCTTGATATCAGATCAGTTAAAAGCCCAAAAATGTATTGAAAACATAGTTCACCTTTCAAAATAGCCAGTCAATCAATCATACTATTTTACCTTTATCTAATTCCTCCTCCTAAATTATATGACCAGGACTACAGGTATGCCTGCAAGTATTTCTCTCTTATTTGTCCTTAAATATAGCTTAGCACACTTAATATCAAGAATGCAGCTAGCAGAATCACACAGGCATAAAGCTGCAGCATTTCCAGTTTTATCACTATTGCATTCTACCGCAAACATCTGAAATATTTACAACAGAGGGATACTGTAGGGTGGGGTTAAGGCAGGAGTTGCAACTTTCTGTCTTATTTAATTGTCTGTTTCATAGGTGCAACCAATCAGTTGGAAACACTTTCATAATTGTGCAGAACATATTGTATATGGGTATAAAATACAGCTCTTTCAAATACTGCACAAGAAACAGTACTTTTGACTAGATGTACAGTCTCCTTGATCTGTATTATTTTTCTCTGGCTCACAGACACCACCCAAGAACAAAATCACATACAATTTAGAACTATGAAAGCCACTGTGAGACTGAACTACATCCAGACAACACACATTGATTCATACACAGTGCTGTTTTTTTTAGCTTAAAATGCCATGCATAAGTATTGAGACATTTGCTTTTATCTACTTCCATCAAAACCTCAGCAATTTTTAATGAGGTTTCAAATCTTTATATTTCTATGGTTTCTGCCTTCAGAATGCTCTCATCTGGATTGAGTCATATCTCCAAGCATACATTTTTTTCATTTTTGAAGACCAAAACATTAAGACCAGCGCCAGGAACCCACAGATTCAGTCATCCCTCCAATGAATACAGTAATTTCAATTCCTGTCCTACAGTTAACTAAAACTATAATCTAAGTGGAAACTTACGAATGCATTCTTTTTGCTAAGTGTATCTCTTCTGAAAAAGTCCTCTGTAATCACAGAGAGTTTTCAGTGACTTATCACGCTGAATTAAGAAAAAAACAAAAAGCCTGAGGGAAAGGCTCCGTCTTTGTGCAAGGCAAAGCATAATAGGAGCCTTCTAAATGTCAGATGACAAAAGTGAAAAAGAAGATGCATCAGTTCAATTCTAAAAAGTTTAAATAGCTCTCCTCTAAAAATGTAAGCCACAAAACACAAGGTTTTTGTCCTGCACTCCAGCCCTGGTGAGGGGATGCCCTGCAGACTGCACAGCAGACAGAACATCTTCAGGCAGCAACCAGCAACCTGCACACCCACGGCAGGCGCCTGCCTCCACCCCTATTTTCACTTTCCACCCAAAATTCATCCTCCTCTGCTTCCAAAAAGCTCCCTGAGTATCAACACGATCATCAGACACCTTCTCACCTGAATAACATCTTAGTCTGCCATGTCAAGGCTTCTCAGCCCTGACTTAGTAATTCGTGCACCACCCCAGCCACAATTCTGCTACTTTGCACCCTGACATTAACTCTTCTCCATAGATCTCTCCAGCGGGGTCAGGACTCACAGAATCAATTAGGTGTGAAAAGACTTCTGAGATCATCACCTCCAACCTGTGATGGAACATCACCTTGTCAACAGGACCATGCCACAGAGTGCCACGTCCACTTTCCTTAAACACCTCCGGGGACAGTGACTCCACCACCTCCTGGGCAGCGAATTCCAGTATCTAATTACCCTTTCTGAGAACAAATCCCTCTTGCTGTCCAACCTGAACCCCCCCTGATGCAGCCTGAGGCCATGTCCTCTCTCCTGTCTCTGGCTGCCTGGGACAAGAGACCGACCCCCACCCGGCCACAACCTCCTTTCAGGCAGTTGTAGAGAGCAATAAGGTCCCTCCCCGAGCCTCTTTTCTCCAGGATAAGCATCCCCAGCTCCCACAGCCGCTCCTCACAGGACATGTGCTCCGGACCCTCCACAAGGAAGAGGGAGCCTGAGGGGGAGGGGTGGAGGCGGGGGAAAGAATGGGGGACACAAAAAAGACATACAAAATATAGAGATATAAAAGGAACGAGCAACCCACATGCTGCTGCAGATGCAGCAGCCTTAACCTCCTCCTGCTCGTCCCCGACGGCGCCCTGCCGTGCCCGGGCCATGAGGGGACGCCGCCCCGCAGGCACAGCCTCCCCTGCTTCCATCCCTCCTTCCTTCCTTCCCTCCCTCCCGCCAGGGCGGCCGCTAACGGCGCCCCCGCCCCGCCCGCCGCCCAACGCACCCCGCGGGACCGCCCGGCGCAGCCCCACGCGCGACCGGCACCGAGTCATGGACACCGGGAAGCGCGGAGCATGGCCATGGCTTCCTCCTCCTCCTCCTCCTCCCCGCCGCCTCCCACAATGCACCCTGGGCGCTCCCCCGCGGAAGCCACTTCCTCGCCCGAAAGCCGCCCCACCGCTGCCCCCCCGTCCCCACTCACATCCGTCGATCTCCTCCTGCAGGTCCTCCTGGAGCAGCGACAGATCTGCGGTGGGAGAGACACACACACAGACACACCATGTGCCACCGCGCCCGCCGACCCTCGGTGCCACGCGCGACCCTGTCTCGCCCGCGGGCTGCGCCCCCCCGACGCGACCCGCCCCGCAGCCCCTGCGCTCCGAGCCCGGACAGCGACGGGCAGCGCTCCCGAAGCCGGGGCGGGGGAGAGGAGAAGGAGGGGGGATAGAGGAGGGAGGGCTGGCGCCTCGCCGGGGAGGCGGCGTGTGCGGGAAGGGGGAGGGGGGCGATGCCTACCCGCCATCTTGCTGCTGCAGCCCCCGCGGGGCGCCCGGCTACATCCAGCCCGCGGCCGGGCGGTGCGAGCGGCGGTGGGAGAGGGCGGGCACCCGTGCGGTCCAGGCCCCGGGCCCGGCGGCGCCTCTCCGCGTCCCCGGGAGAGCCGCGCAGGGAGAGAAGGAGGGAGGAGGGAGCGGGCGGAGGAAGGCGGGAGGAGGGGTCTGGGCCGGACACGCTGCCCCCGCCTCCGCCCGGCGGAGCCGCTCTCGCTCGCTGTCTCGCTCGCTCGCTGCTCGCTGGCTCGGGCCGCCGCGCCTCCCGCCGCCGCGCTCTGACTCACGGCCGGAGCCGCCCGGGCTGGCCCTGGGGCTGGAGAGCGCCCGGGCTCGGCCACACTCCCCGGCCCGCTCACCTGCCCTTCGCGCTCCTCCGCCAAATCGGGGCTTGGGCTCGGGCTCCTCCTGCCGCCCGCCGACGGGCTGAGGCGAGGCCGCTGAGCTTCCCCTGCCCTGAAGTTTGGGTGTTGCGGGCTCACCTGGACGAAGGGCCCCGAACGTGCTCCTCGCCGTGGTCACTGTAGGGTCAATTCCAGACGCGGTAGCCGGGCCGCAGAAATCCTTGCCGCCGGCGTCGTGGGGTTACCTGGGGAGAAGGGTTCCGTGACCTGCCAGAGAGCGGAATGTGGCCAGCAGGTCCGGAGAGGGCATCCTCCTCCTCTGCTTGGCGCCGGTGAGGCCACCTCTGCTGTGCTGTGCTGTCCAGTTCTGGGCTACTCGGTACAAGAAAGACAGGGAGCTACTAGAGAGGGTACAGTGGAGGGCCACAAAGATTATTAGGGGTCTGGAGCGTCTCGCATAGGAGAGGCTCCAGGAGCTGGGCATGTTTAGTCCAAAGAAGAGAAGACAGGGGGAGAGGATCTCATTAATGCATGTAAATATCTCAAAGACAGTTGGTAAGAGGGTGATTCCGGTCTATTTTTGATGGTTCCCAGTGACAGGATGAGGAGCAATGTCCATAAACTAAAATACAAGAAGTTTCACTTCATGAGCTTCATTTTTTTTACCTTGAGGGTGGCAGAGCACTGGAACAAGCTGTCCAGTTAGGTCGTGGAGTCTTCATGTCTGGAGACATTCAAAACCCACCTGGCCGTATTCTGTCTCACCTGCTCTAGGAGACCCTGCCTTGGCAAGGGGTTTGGACCAGATGATCTCCAGAGGTCCCTTCCAACCCTTAGGATTCTGTGACAGGCAGCCGTGCCACCACCACCATGTAGCCCACGAGCATCCTCATGTGAATTGCCAAGTTTCTGCAGCTGGGATCCCATGGCTTAAACACAGGATATTTCCCCACTGCACTGCTGTGCCTTCCGACTTCTGCTTTAAAAACAGGGAGTTTAGTTGTACAGAGACACAAAGGTGCACATCGTTTGCTGCTTTTTTGGCTGTACCTTTTGGTCACTGCTGATTATTCTCATATCAACTGTTTTGATAGATTTTTACCACTGTAAATCGGAATATTAAAAGTGTTGGATGAAACAAATGCTCTATTCAGTTGGTAACCAGGGCACTTGATAGAGGAAAGGACCTTTACTGGTACTACTGCCATCTGGGAATATTACCTGAGTCTTCCACAGTCTTATTTTAAATCTCCATAATAATTGATGAAGTTGTTAATACACAGAAAATCAAAATAAATTATTTTTTTGCAAAAAAAGATGCGATTTCATTAGCACTGTTTTTAACTGTGTATTTGATAGTATGTCTTGTAAGCTGCTTTTTAACAATTTTTGGTTTTATTTGGTCAATAGTACAAAGATTAAATCTCCATAGTCATTCATTCTCTTTGCCATGGTGAATGAAAATGTGTAATCTTCTTTTAAAATCCATAAATCTCTTTCCTTACAATCCCATAGAACAAGCTCTGTCCTATTTCACACCTGTTCAATCTTTGCATGAGCCACTGGGGCCTACTGGATACTGATTATCTAACATTTTCTTTTGTTCAGATATATAACCTCAAAATCTGAGTAAATCAAGTAAATTCACCATGACTAAGTTATATGAACCATGCTATTCTCTGCCAGTGTAATTGAAGAAGAGATTCAGGGGAAATATTTGACATCATAAATCTCTGGCAATGCTGGATGTGATAGCAATAGACTTAGAACAGAAAAGTTAGGTGTTTTTCAAGATCCCATTTTATTATCTTTATTACTGCAAGTTATTTCCAGGAAATTTTCTCCCATCTCCTCTGCACTGTTCACCACAATCAGTTTTGCTCCCACTGAATTCAGCAGAAGCGAATCTAAGAATCTCTCTCACAACTAAAATTTGATGCACTTCATTTTACTGAATGAATCAAGGGGTCTGACTCCTTTTTCCAACCATTTAGGAAAAGGCACTAATGCTCACAAGCCATAGATTACTGTGGTCTGAGAGCATCAAAGCTACCTTAAGCATTGTTAGAGTTATTATCATTAGGAGAACTTAATGAAATACTAACTGGGTTTACAATGACCAGAATTACTGCTCTTAAAAGTGTATTGATGTTAATTATCATCAATTAATTATTTCCCCATATATAATTGTCTGTAGATTATTTAGGAAATTTTTTGCATGTATTTGTTTAAAGAGAGGAAGTATAATTTATTGAATAAAGCAATGACAATTGCAAGCAGTCATATTGAACATAAGATCATATAAATTAATTTTGAATCGTCCTGTGTGCATGTGATCTTCAGTGGTCGTTGGTTCTTTCTGTGTAGGCAGGACCATGTAGTATTTAAATAGCACAGATAACAAGGATCAGTGTGTTACAAATTATAATTGTTCAGGAATTGCAGGGGGTTTTGTGCTTGGTGTTACCTGTAGAACATCAGACTTTGCTCCTCAGGCACGGTTGGTTCCTGCACCATCACTAGGAGCCATCAGGAAAGGTCTCTTCCTCCATGAGTAGGAACTCTGGCAAAACCTTTGGCTCATACAGTGGCACATGCATGGTAGGGGGAAAATAATTTAATTAATACAAAAAAAAAGGGGCTTCATGCCAACATGCAATGAAAAATCTCATTTAATAAATAAGTAACCAGGTATTTCTAAACTTGTTGGCCTCTAAATCCAGAGGTACTCCTTCAGGGCCTGATTCAAAGTTCAGGTTGATGGTAAGATTCCCTGCCACTGGTCACAGATGATGCAGACAAAGAATCTTCTAAGTGTAGGACAAGTGCTGACTCTTGCAGATGAGTGGCCATTCCAAACCAGCACACCTAATTATGGAAGAAAATTTTCATGACAGACTTGCTTTATTAGATGAGACGTGTCAAGGAGCAAGTAATATAACACCTGCCAAAACGGTCTGGCAGATTTTGTGCTGGAATTGTCATAGTCAGCTTAAGTACCCTTACAGGCACTGGGAAGTAAAGAACTGAAGAATGATGAACTCACATTCTCACACTCTGTCTCAAGGAAAAAACACACTACAAACACCACACCACTGCTTCAAGGTAGGGAAGGAAGGATACAAATGGAAGACTCCTTGACAAGATCTTTTACATGTGATAAAAGACACCTGCATTGTTATCTACAAGATGTGTCTCAGAAAAGTCCATAGCAGTCAGCAAGACATTTCCATGAAGTGAAAGTGTAGTATTTACATAAAGTACTACATAAATCCTTGCAAACTTGCACGTTAAACACAATATCCACCTAGATATACTTGCAGCTAGTTATTCTGTAGTTTGATTGGTGACATCTTTTCAATTGAAACTGTTAGAGGTGTAAGGACCTCAGGCTCAAAAACACTGCTGCACACGGAAGTCACACGTGTTATTCTATTTATTATCTAAGGTATTATTATCAATTTTTGCTCATTTGCTTGAAGAAGCAGGTCTGATCAGATAGTGTCAGCTTTCAATGTTCATATATTAACTTGCTTTGCATTTCTCCCAGGCTACCTTCATGTGTGGGAAGAGCTTCCCATAAACATCTGCGCAGCCATCTCTCTATCCTCCTTTGGATTCCTCTGCGAAACTCTCTTTTCCTGTAAAGCCTATCAAGAAATGGATCAGGGTTAGACTGCTGGTGCACCAAGGCAACTGCTTATACTCTTGAGTAATCCTGACTCATCCTCTTCTTGGCCACCCCCAGGATTCTATCTGCCTGCATGTGTTGTCCTTGATGGTTCAACCACTTACTCTTTGTTCTCTGGACCATCATTTTGTTCTTTACAGAGTGTTTACCCAAATTTGGCCCATATCTGAATATACACGTTAAGATACATATACACACATAAGCACACACATACGTTTAATATGTACGGATGCATATGAAAACCCAGTGGCTGAAGTCTGGGATTTGCAGTTGGTTTTCATTTGAAAATATACTAAAGCATTTCTGCTAAAAAGAGGTGTTCATCACAAAATGTTTCCTTTCTTCTCCTTTCCCTTTCCCTTCTTTTTCCCTTCCCTACTCCTTTTTCCCCTCTCCAGTACTGGAGAGGGGTGGGGTTTTGTTTAGTTTGGGTTGGTTTTTTTTAATATACCTATATTCCTTTTGGTTGCAAAAGTTTTTAACTGTGCATCACTCAGTTGTATTTAATTTTTCCTGTTTCCCGGGCAAGAGTTTGAGCTGGTGACTACTGGCAATCTTCAGCATTAAAGTTCAGCTACCGCTGCTCTCAGAGAAGGCCTTGCAGAAGGATTTTGAACACACAATATGTCAACCATGAATAAATTAACACCTAAATTTGCTGAGGAAGAACCTGGTTAATATAAAGTTTGCCTTGTGGATTCCTCATGTCATTCCAGGTCAGCAGCAAATTCTGTAGCAAGTTCAAATGACACTCAAACCTCTTAAAACTAGGAAATACCCATTGGGGGTACGTCCCAGTGCAGAATTAAGGCTGCACTTGGAGCTTGCAGTGGCTCTTGGCATTAATTTGAAGCAAATCTCTTGCACTGGTGGCATGGAGATGGCGGCTGTGTGGGTAAAGGGAGAAGGTATGCAAGTCAGCAGACAAGTCCTGATGCCTCATTTTTCAATTTAGACCACAACCAGTAGTGATATTCACAACTCCTTTGGCCAAAGACCAAAGGGAGAGAGGTCTGTCATCTCAATAGCAGTGATGTGAAAATCTCTCTCTGTATCTGACCCTTCAGGTGCTGAAGTTGATGATGAAAGAACACAAAGAATTACTGCATCATAGGCTGTTTCAAGGAGATGGGTCTCAGAGTTTGACTGCAGCATATATGCAGGATTCCTCATTTAGTAGCAGTCACCAAGACACAGGTTTTCCTTTAAGAGCATTTAAAAGAACATTTTCCTTTAAGCACTTAAAGTGCTGCAGCTCTGAGATGTTCTGCTTCAGCAGTCACAGTGTCATGCATATGTATGTTACAGGAAGGCTGAATCACTGATCAAACAACACAGAGTTCAGGTTGTGCTGCCCTACCTTACCTCTGGATTTCCTGGTTCTCAGAGGTGTCTTATCTATGGTCATATCAGAAGGGAACAAGACTGAGCAACAAGAAACTGAATCTTCTCACTAAATTGCCTGGGGAGGGAATTTGTTGATTTTTTTGGTGGGGGGAAAGGAGGCATTTGTTTGTTCGTGTTTGTTTTGTTATTTTGGTTTTATCAGCTTTGATAAGAGAAAAAAGGGTGAATTTGGCTATTTCAAGAAATTCCAGCAGCCACCTATATGTGCAGCTGGGACACTATTGCAGTAGATACATTTATCCCCCAACCCTTCATCCTAGATCTCCAAATCATTTTGAAAGGAAACAAATTATTCTCATCTTACAGGTGAAGAAACAGAGAACAAAAGAATCAAAGTGATGTGCTTGATACTGCTTAAGGCCTGAGATGGCAATTAGTGCATAAAATAAAATACACCAAAAAAAAAATCTTTGCTGCTATTTTTTTGCTATCTGATGCTATTACATATATGACAGTAGCAATCTAATGCATGGTTCCTAATGTGCCAGCTCTCAGTTATATGCCAGGCCAGACCCTCCCTGTTAGATTAGCCCTTAGGCCAGCCAGGCTCTCCAGCCTTTCCTCAGCCCACACAGTCTCCCTTCCCCACCCAACTAGTCCCTGCCCGGAAATACCTAACCTGATATTCAGATTAATATATTTGCATTTATTCACTCCTTTGCTTCCTGGTCTACTGAGTTTAAATTTGCATCTCTTTAGATCTACTTAGATATTGGCACATGTAAGCTGATGGCTAGCATTCTTCTGAACTAGAGATGAGTTACCAAGATCCCAGAACGTATCAAATGGACAAATGGGACTGAATTATCACTACTCCCAAACCTCCTTTTCCATGAGTTTCACATCCCTCCAATTGGTCCCTTCCTAAGATCCTTTCTCTCCTTACTTCAGCACTAGCTCTACCCACTCTCCTCCACCCCAAACTCCTCTCAGCAAGCTGCTATGTACAGCACATTTAATTCTGTCCTTGTTGACAGTTTTTGAACGTTTTTGCTAATTTTCTTATACTCACATTGCATTTTTCCAAAACAAAACAGAAATAAAACCTAAATCCTGGCAGAAGTGGAGTCTGGCACCTTGTCTGCAGACCTTTGTCATATTTTAACTGGACTTAGGTCAGACTCAGGAGTAGCACTCTTTCATAACCCCCATGAATACGAGCTGTCTGGAAGTCTTTTTGGCACCCTATTCAGCCAACAACGGTGTAATCCATTTAGTCAGGGAGGACTGGGTACATACATGCCTGTGCAGGCAGCCAAGCTCTTTTTTTGCTGATCTGAAAGGTGGTAGGTGCCAGTGGGAAGCATGTCAGGAGAATGATTGTTTTGGGACACGGCTTGTTATCCTGGTCTGTGCAATTGCTAGGACCTGTCAATCCTTAAAAATGTGAGGGGTGGAGAAGTCAAGAGGTTGTTTCCTAAGAACCCTTTGTTTAGATAACCCTGGCTCTTGCAGGAAGAGCACTGAATTTCAGGGTCAGTTACACACGTGTATTTTAGACCTCTGCAGGAGGCAGCCTTCAGATGTGTGTGTTTGTACTGTCTTTTGAGGGCAAATGTGAACTCATTCTGCTTCTGCTCCAACTCAATCAGCAACTGTGTAATTACACTTCTTGTGGTGCTGAGTCCAGACAGAGGTATGGACAGACTGTGGCACAACATTTGGAGACTAGTCAAATATACATGCAAAATATAGCAGAGGTCCTTTCACTGAAGAAATAATTAAAACTGAAACTGTTGTTTCTCTCGAAGTGGAGCCTGACAATATCCGAAAAGACTCAATGCTTATCTTATTTACAGTGTTAGAAAATGATTACGGACTATGAGGAAAGGATTATATAACAGAGGAAAGAACCACCAAAAAGCTACCCAAAATAAAGAGAAGAACTGAGTGATGGTTCTTGACATGTGCTGGTTCCTACACCAGAATTTTCTCCTATTGAACTGGGAGAGAATCCAAAGAACTAAGCTTTTTATCTGAAATGAATGTACACAAAACTAGAGGGGATATAAATACACACAAAACCCCATGTACAATTTCTGAAGAAGACAGTGATAAAGTATGAGTTAAGAAATCTGACTATGTACAGAGCCAGATGGTTTGTAATAAAAGTATCAAAAGTTTAAAGAGCTGTCTGGTCCAAAAATAGTTTCTCTGTTTAATTAAATTAGGTAAGATGTGAAAGAGCAATTACAGCACAAAAGCAGCTCCTAACTAGGCTGCTTCTCTCAATAATTTCCAAATCAGCTTTGCTCACTTGATATAAAAATGATTATTTCCTTTTCTTTTACTGTCATATAGGGCTTGACCTCCTGGGTGCCTGGTTGAGGTACAAATGTAAGCTATAATATTTTTTAACTGTGGGAACAGTTAAAGGGTGTCAGGCATATTAAGAAGCTTTACATTATGCATTTCAAATTCTTCTTGGATTCAAGAACTGGCAACATTCCAGGTTCCAAGGTTTCTGTTTAAAATGAGATTTAATGTACATACACTGTGGCATTGCCAATAATATCTTGAACTGGGTGTGTTTTATTGAGTGATTCATAAAGTAAGACAGACAAAGTATGCACAGTGGTATTGGAATTTGGGTGGGATCAAAGTACTGATTTAGTGTAATATGTTTGTCAAGCACAGCATACAGGAAATCTTCTTTCTGAATGAAGATGGATTTAGCCCATGAGAACCTCTGTATATTTCCAACTGTCATTTATTCCAGTGAACCCTCCTTTGAAAATATTAAAGTATAATTAAAAGAGCTGCATCACTCACGCTCAGATATTCCATTGGCAATGAGACTACAGTCAGACTTGTTGGAAGTAAAAGGCAGGAAAACTATTAAAATTAATAAAAATAACATTGATTTAAAGGGACACTGCCTGCAGTTGCAACACAGAAGAGAATTCTGTCTGTTCCCTAACAGAGTGGCTGCAATATTTTTATTTAAACACAGTTTTGCTATAAATTCGACATCCATAAGCATGCTGAGCTGGGTATGCTGTGATTGTACATTTGCATGCATGTACCTCACCATCCCTGCACTCTTCCTGTTTGCATCTCCTTCCAGGGAGTGTTTTGAAAACCACAGTGCTGATTTTGTTTCTGAAACTAAGAAGCCACTCGTACTGAGAACAAGGAGCTCTAACACTGAGAAACTGAGCCCTACTTAGAGGGCTTCATACTGGTAGGAGGGAAAATCCTGTCCTGAATTCTGTTATTAAAAATCAAGCTGTTGCATTTATGAAACACCTGTTTAAATAAATTATGCATTTGTAGGTAGGACAGCTTACTGAAATAAAAGGGAAACTAGCGAAAGGAAGGCTGTGGAAGAGTTTTATGGAGGAGAAGGAGCTTGCAAGTCTGATACAGAACGGACAGAATGGGACAAGGTGAACTCTCCTGCTAACAGGAGCAAAGAGGATGCTAGGTCTGCCCCTAGCGCTGGAAAAGATTCGGTATGGGAATCAGTGCAGATACAATGCTTTCAGGTGGCTTGACACCTTTTACTTTGAAAAATAGTCTGCTGTTTTCCAAGACCTGTGTATAGAGAACTAATATTCCAAAGATGTTATTTAGTTCTCAGAATTTCCTACCAACTGCGATTTTTTTAAGGGTATGAATTCTATTAACCTATAGGTTAATGGATTAGCTTTAAATAATGTGTTACATCCTTTCCCTCAATTGTATTTTAAGATTTATATTAGATTAAATACACAGGGAACATTTTAGTTTGTAATTTGCCTCAGTGAGAAATAGATTAAATAGAAGGCTGTGCTTGCTGTATGTGGTGTCCTTCAGCTACCCATGAAAAAGTTAATCTGTAAAGTTCTCAGAAAACTGTCATGGAACAAAACTTCAGGATATTTAGACAACTTGAGAATAAAGGAAAAATTCTTTCTCCTGGAAAGCTCTATCTTATATGCATTAATTATCTCATGATACCTTTTGATAAGGAAACACAAAAGCAAGCAGTCTACAGCATGCCAGTGCAAGTTAGAGGAGAGGCAGTGAAAATTTGGCTTATCTTGAAGAAAAGAAGCTGTAGCATGATTTTGTTTCTTTGATCTGCAGACAGATCCTTCATAAAGATAAGAGCAGGGAGCAGCATGTCTTGCTTTAAGGTAGGATTTAGGTAATCTTATCTCTGAAAATATCTGCATTCTTTTTTCTTCCACATTTTGCTCCTGATATGCCACTAACACAACATATGTACATGGAGCCTGATTACTTGCCTATCATACTCCATCCCTTGGAGTAGATAAACCAATCAACCAGTCTTCGGTGTGAGCTTATTTTTTGGATGACAAGTCCCGTAATAGGTGTCCTCTTCAAAGACATCTTTATGTCTTCGCTCCTGTGCTGGAGTAAATAAGACATTATGAACTTTCTGATGTTCTGGGATAACACACGCAGGCAGCTCTGCATCTGGATGGAAGTCTTTGAACTCCCACAGTATTGTTAACCTTCCCTTCCTGCAGGATAATGCCAGACAGTAGTTCAATTTTTTTCCCCATCCTCTGTGCAAATCATTTGGGACCCAGCTTTCCAGATCCTTTCTTATTTCCAGTGGTCTGATTTCCTTACTTTTCAGGCTATTGGAAATTGCTATGACCTAGGTCACCTAGATGCCCAAGTGCTCCCATTCTCCATGTAGGAGCCAAAGGGGATATTCCCACCAAGATGCAATTCATCTAAGCTTTTTTAGAAGAGGAATTACAGTCAAGTCACATGCCCAGAAGGTAAGTGAACAATAGTGGCTCACACAAAGTCCAAATTGCTCCTAGGTTATGTTCTTCCCTTGCTAATGGCTGCATGAACACCTGGATCAGGGGGCCACGGACGACATCACCATTCCAGCCACCTGTCTTACTGAAAGGAATTACTTGGCACTACTAGCTCAAACTCACTTCAGCCAAGGCTTGGAGAGTTGAATTAGAATTTTTTTATATGTTCTAACACCAAAATGAGACTTATGACTCTTTCTGGGTTTTGTTGAAATGATATTTTGTCTCTGCCAGAGCATCAGATTTATTTTCTAATCCATTTTACCACCCTCCTGATATCATAAGAAAGATTATGACCATGGTAATTTATCTTTAAGGTTGTTCTGCAGATAGACCTTCACTTTGCTGATTCCTTTGCTGAAGATAATTCGTGCTAGTTCTCTTAAGTGATACCTTTACAACTTACTACTTTCTTACTTTTTAAAATTCTCATCTATTCTTAAAACTTTTCTAACTGTGAAAGTGAGAGATATGATTCCATTATCTCTGTGTGATGAAGGTATGTCTGCAGACCCTTAGAGTGCAGACCTAATATAGAACTTTTCTTTTGCATTTAATTGCCCTAAAAATAACATTTAAAGCCTCCTAGTGTACTGCAGTGTTTTTGGACCTAATACACCCATCATCTTCAAAGAAACCAAAAGAACTGATTGAGAAGGAGGGTAAAATAGGTGGACTGATAAAACAGGCTGCATTGTGCATATTTCCAGTTTCTGCTCCTCAAGACATTTTTTTAGCTATTAGTTATGTCAGGGTAATCAGCACCCCTTGGTGCAGTTAAGGTCCTGACAAGTTATTGCTTATTTGAAGAGATTACTATGTTATTACTTCTCGTTAGAAAATTAAAGCTGTTGATCAAGTAGTGCATTCTTTTCCCCCTTGTAAAATATTTTATTAATATATATTAAAAAACCTACAAAACAAAACACACTAACTTATTATTTATTTCTAGATTTGAACACTCAGATTATCTGTGTTGGAGCCAGATTCTGAGGCCCCTAAACAGGCAATACTATTGATGCTCTGTAAGGAAACTGGAATAAATATTAAGCAAAGAGTTGTCCTGAAATGAAAAATGCCGTCATAATTAACAGCAATAATTAAAAATTGTGTGATCAAAACTTTGCAAAACTGCAGGTTTCTTTAAGGGTTAATTTATCCTCATAAAGGACATAGACCCAAGAAAGGAATTTGGAATTTACATCAAACATCCTTTGCATTTCAGGGCTCTTCAGATTAGTGGTGGGAAGAGGGGAGGTCACACTCCCAAACTCAGACTTAAACTCATTTCAACCACAAAAAATGTTATTCATAGCAGAAACCAAAGAAAATAAAAGAAAAAAAGAAACTCTATCTTTTATGCTGTAGATTTTTTTGATTGATGAGAGTTTCTTTCTCAGCATCAAAATGATCAGATTTTTCTCCCTCTGAAATTCCTTTCTCATATTGTTTTCCTGTTTTCTTTTGGGAGTGCAAAGATCCCTCTCACTGTTAAATCTAAACAAAGGAATCAACTTCAGTAGGTAAGACTAAAGACTAAGACATAAGATAAGTCTCCTCTGTCACCATCTGGGTTACGACTGGATTTTAGTTTCTCCGTCGCAGTTGCCTCATGATCGTTCCTAATGAACACCCAGTTCCACTGATGCAGACAAAAAGATAGGAGTGACACCACAAGCTGGCTACAGACACCCTTCTCACTGCCTAAACTACCCTAAGGTCAGGATGGATAGATGCATTTTCATTTGAAAATTTTCATTTGAGCCTTGTTTGGAAGGTCCCTGTTTGGGTCTTCTGTAACTAGAGGAAGCACCCATCAATGTGCATTCACTGCCTGCGGATTTAATGAGAAAAATCAATGTGAAGTTCAAACCTTCTCTGGCTGGCAGCACACGCTGGGTATGTTTTAAACAAACCTGATGCTCACTTGGCAGGACAAATTTCTGAGAGTATAAGAGCCCTGTTATCTCTCCTTGGCAGTATGCACAATAGAAGCCTGCTTGCTCAACAATAGAACTTTGGCCTTAACATAAAACCCTTTTCATGGTTTATAAGGCTAACCTTAATTAAAAGGAGAATTGTGTATGCTCTCCTTTCATTTGGTAGTAAACACAGGCTCCTTCACCTCATACAAAGCTAATGGTGGTAAACCAGATACTGTACCACTCTATACAAGAATAGTGTACTGTGGAATATACTGCTAGAAGGAAACAGCATGTCTATTCAGTAAATCCAGTTATAATTTACGAGAACCTCACTGGGCTGCCCCTGCAGTGAGCTGGAAGGCAAAAAGGTATCACTGACCTGCTGCAAAGACTCCCTGAATTTTGAAGCAGAGATCTCCACTTATCACTCCAACCAGACAACTAATAGTTGTGTGAAGCTGATCTTCACATTCCCTTTCCAAGCAGCAAGTAACAGGTGTCACCTATGCCAGAAGCATGAAAAGAACCGAGTAAACCAATGTCAGCATCACCAAAAGTAAACTCAGCCAGTTGTTGTCATTTCCAGGGGCTCATTCAGGACAATCATCACTCTGCCTTTACAAACTGTTCTCAAAACTGGCAACTCAAAATGAGGACCTGCAAAACAGAGCATGTTTCCTGAGCTACAGACACGACAAAATTGCAACCTTGAATATCCCCCAGTCAGTGACCCCCTGTTTTGAACTGTGCCTTGGTACAAGAAATCACAATAGCCTTTTGTTTGGTGTTTACACTGCAGACACCTGCGTGCTCAGGCATGGCTTTGTATGGAATGATACATGACAAAGGACTCATGAAACCTTGTGGGTTCACATCAGTATTTTCATAAGGTTCGTGCAGAAAGCGAGTTTGATAATAAGATATAGAGCTTTCATCAAGAACTGACTGTATGAATTCATCCAGTATAAGGAACTTACAGGATTTAGCAACTGGATTGATTTTGCTGCACTGATTTAATAAAATCAAATAGGTGGTTTCAATCTCAGCAGAAAGAACTCTAACTTGATTCCTTTGTGACCTGATGTCCAGCCTCAACAGTTGGTGTTGACTGCCTGTCATGGTTTAACCCCAGCCAGCAACCAAACCCCAGGCAGCCACTCACTCTCTCCCCCACCATGCTGGGATTGAGGAGAGACTCAGAAGGGTCAAAGCTAGAAAACTCATGAGTTCACATAAAGGCCGTTTAACAGGGAAAGCAAAAGCTACGCACGCAAGCAAACCAGAAAAAGGAATGAATTCAGTGATTCCCATGGGCAGGCAGGTGTTCAGCACCTCCAGGAGAGCAGGGCCCCATCACACATGGCAGTGACTTGGAAGACAACCTCCATCACTCCAAATGTCCCCTCCTTCCTCTCCCTTCCTCCTTATTCCCACGCTTTATATACTGAGCATGATGTCATATAAACATTCCTTTGGTCAGTTGGTGTCAGCTGCCCCAGATGTGTCTCCTTCCAGTTTCCATGTGCTCCCAGCCTCCTCCCCAGCATGGCAGTATGAAGAGTGGACAAGGCCTTGGATCTGTGTAAACTCTGCTCAGCAATAACAAAAACATGTCTTTATTACCAACCCTAGTAATTTGTGCTCAGCACAAATCCAAAACACAGCCCCATCCCAGCCACCGGGAAGAAAATTAACTCTACCCCAGCCAAACCCAGCCCACTGGCCAATTTACTTAGCAATATGGACAAATAGTCTGTTGGATCACAAAGTCTTGACTTCTGCTTTTCCAGGACATCTCAGAAATTTCTTTTTACCTGTAAAAGGCTGTACCTTTAAATTAGTTTACTTTTAATTTGTTGCTCTAACTGAGCTTTTCAAAGCCTTAGAAAGCCCTACTCCTAACTTACAGATTAAATCCATCTGAAGCTAATTTATGTCTATTTTTTAATTGAGCCAATATTTTGCTTTAGCTAGTTCTTGTCCCTTCTTGGTGCTTAATTTGCTATGGTATTTGTAAATGTTTTTTGTTCTCAAGTTGTACTTCAGCTTCTGTTTTTCCAATGTAAGCAAAAAGCTTTTTTTTTAAATTCTTTCCCCACCTGACAGTGGAGAAATGTTGCAGTGTCACCAGCTTGAGGCTATGGGACAGCATTTGCAAAGAATGAGAAGTCTTACATCACTTTTCACTCTTTCCATAGGAGATTGCCTTGGGGATTTGGAGTGAATAAGCAGGGTAAACTTGACCCTTTTGACAAACATACATCTCTACTGCCAGAGATGCCAAAGTGTTTCCCAAGCACTTTAGGAACAGTGCATCTGTTACAAGGTCCAACAAGAAGCATGCTGGTAAGCTTTACACAAACAACTCCCAGGTTTCACTCAACAGCAGTAATGCTGCTTTTCAGAGTTCTTGGCAGTCAAAGCTGTGAGTAGGATCTTGCAGAGGTTTACTCCCCTCTAAACTTTTCCAGCAGATTTTTCCCTTCAGAAGGGAGTGATTGGACCATTCAACTGCCATAAACAGGAGATGTTAAAACATGAAACAACACTACAACAAAATGAAGTAGCAGCCAGCTATGTAGTCTCCTGGCACTACTGCTGGAACTAGTGGGTTATAAAGAACCTAATTCACTTTTTGCATGGGCAATGAAGTAAAATAACCCCTCTCAAGTTAAAAAAAAAATTCAGTGGCTTAAGACCTGTGTAGCTGAAAACAGAATTATGCTCTTATTTCTACCAGGCCATTCCTGTACTTCTCTGGTTTTCATGTCTCAGGACTCTCATGATGCTTTTCCAGGGCAGTCCTTTTCTAGCTTTTGTTTAAGTAAGCAAACTTTAAGTGAACATTTACTTCAATCAAGTAAACAAACAAACAAAAATAGCATCTCCCAGAATTTTAGCCATTTCATAACCACTGGATTTTGCATGGAATCTAGGAGCTGGAGGCTGTTCCTCCCACTCAAGGAACAGCTTGCTCAGGAGCAGCTGCTTTCCTTTTGAGAGATTTTGGCAGTTTCTTGGGCAAACACCAGAAAGATTTCTGTGGTGGCAGTCATTACTGTACTGCAAGTTTGTGTCATCCAAGGGATGCAGAGGCATTTGTTCCTGGGCAGCAGGGAGTTAACTTGACTCCTGTTCCCTGCCTTGGGAATAAGAGCTGGGATGGCAGCCCATAGTAGGAGGGTCTGGATAGAATCCTCCAGTGAAGAGGAGGGATAACATTTTTGTGTGAGAAAGATGCTTGCCAAGAAATCGAGAGGGGAAGTAACATGGGAGAAAGGAAGTAACTCATCAGTGTTTGGGACAGACAGCAGCAGTTTCAGGATCTGGGTACACATCAGGGTCTTGGATGGATCTTTCTCTACCTACGTCACTCACAGAGAAAGAAAGCAGGAGGAGGAAGTGTGGATGCTTTCATAAGCTTATGAACACTGCCAGAACCTCAAAAGCATCCAGTTTCCTACAAATACAGGCGTACTAAATACCACTACACCACTTCTAGAGAGGAGGAGACTGAGGTCATAGAAAACTCTAAAACATAGGACTGAGTTTGTACCAGTGTGAGCCACATTGGGGCAGACACATGTGAGCAGGGGTGAAGAGAAGGGCAGCAGCAGCCCCAGCTGCCATTGCTCCAGACCACTGGAGGACACCATGCCAGGACATGAAGCTCTACAGAAAGGCTGCTAAAAACCAAAGCCACTTGGCTTCATGTTTCCCAAAACCAAAAATACAGTTGGGTAGAAAGAAGTGAGGTACACCATTGCTTCACAACTTACAATTATTCATTGAATAAAATGCTACAAAAGGAAGGACAAAAAAAAAAAAAGAAAGAAAACTTCTGGTATGCAAAGATTTGTTTTCCTTTATTTTTAATCAGCCATCGAAAAACATTGCAGCATGACCAATACTGCAAAAATGTTTTCCTGACCACAGTGGTGTCTTGCATGCAGACAAACACAAGGATATTATGCCAGTTCCTGGAAGAATGAGCGTCAGTAGCTTTTTTTAATACTGGAACACATCTGTTTGGTTTTTTTCTCTCTTCTTATCTCTCTAATTTTTGGGGATACTTTTTTGTTGTTTTTGTTGTCATAGGCTCTTTGTTTAAACAAGTACTATGTGTTACTTTTTCCTCTGGTTGTTAGTTTTTGTTTGGCTCTTGAGATTTTTTGACTATACAATAAAATTGCCCTTAACAACCTCTCTTCTGCTGTTTCAGCCTGACCAACTTCCACTGGGTCATCTTTGTGCTACTGTTTTAAACAGTTTACTTGTAACTAGCTAATTAGTTATTTGTTCTATTCAACACGAAACTTTTGAGGTCTGGGTTGTAACTTCTTTTAGTGAGAGCTCCTGTTTCACCAGTGTGTATTTGAGAAATTTCCCTAGGTAGGATGAAAGATGGGAATCTGACTTGTTTTCCTGGGCAAATATCTCTGTTTTGTAATAATAATTATACACATAATACTGTTGTGTATTTTGGTGATACTGAGTCAAGACAGCAAGTGGACATGTAGTTATATGGCTTTGAAGTTGGTGAGATGTATTAATGTCTGAAAAATGGATGGGCATCCCTGCCCATGGCAATGGGGCTTGGGACTAGATGATTTTTCAGGACCATTCCAACCCAAGCCGTTCTGTGATTCTATGATAATGTAATTCCAGTGTGTCTTGCTGAAATTATTTCAGATGGTATAATGTTTCACAGTATGCAGTAATGAAAAAACCCCAGACTTCAAGAATTACAAAATCTGAACCAATGCAAAGGGATAGATGACTAATAGGATACATAGTAAAGATACAGAAATTTTTAAAAACATCACAAAACCCACAAAAGAATCTATGGAAAGGTGATCCTGAACCACAACACTGTCTGTGAAAGAACGGAGGGGGATGGTGTAAAACCTTAAAAATTTGTATCTCCTGTCAATTTCTAGAACTAATTACTGGCTGAAATTTGTACAACTAATTAGAAGCTGCTTTAAACTGAATGTCCTGAGTATGAACTGTAATTTTTCTACACCAGGGAGCATATCCCATTTGCTTATTGAAATACTTTAGTGTATAATGCATTCTTGTGGAAAGGCAATGAGCAGCTGGAATCCTTGCAATATTCTATACTTGTTGTCTGAAAACCTGCTGGGTTTTGTTTCTCTGCTAAATTCTCCTAAAAAAACCCCAAACAAAACAAAACAAAAAAACCTTAATTAAATAAAAAACATCTCTCTGATGAGCCTCTGCTTTGATCTCTCTCTTTTGATAATCTCTCTCCTGACAGGCTGTGAATACTCTGCTAGCCATAATACGTGCTTTTCTCCATGGGGATAACACTGCTCTGCTCCAGGCATTTCCTTCACCTAGGATTTGGGATCTCTGAACGAGGGCAAACATCTCCATCCAGCCTATTGGTGTGAGTGCAGGACTCTGTGTGGAACTAATTAGTGTTATAATGAATGCCACAACAGTTTATTGCCAGGAAGCATCTAATGACCTGGCAGTAATTTCACAATGACTAATCGGGATTTTCTTCAATTCCCTTTGGCAATTTTACCCATAAATTAGTGCAAAAGATAAAAAAAAGAAGCCAAAATAAAACTGTAAGCAGAACAGAGGCTCTGATTTAAAATATCTGATGGATGATGCTCTTCTGCTTTCCTGGAGTTATTGTGTGCAATCCTTCTCCATAAATTCTAGAACCTTGCATACCAAGAGCAGAGTGGTTATGACTCCTCCTTCACTGATTTCAGAGGACTAGCCTTAAGCCGATGAGCTTAAGTTTGGTATGTGATGTGTGGGGTGCAACCCTACTACTAACCTGAGGCTGACTATTTTCATCCAAATTGGGTGTGTAGTACGGGGATTGGGTAAAAAAAATTGAGTTACTTATTTCAATTATTTCTGCACGTATTCCTGCACATAGCAGGAAAAGCTAAAAAAAAAAAAAAAGAAAAAGGAGATGGATTCAGATGGTTCACAACCACAGCAGTCTCCATCCCATGCCTAGCCCAGCACATGGTGTGTAGGACTAGCATACGCACAGCCCCCTGCAGGATGCCGTCTCTCACAGACCGTTTTTCTCACGACAGCAAATATTTACCCTGCAGTACAAGAAAGACAAAGAGCTCCAGGAGGGGATCCAGCGAAGGGACACAAAGATTATTAGGGGTCTTCTTTTATGAGAAGAGACTCTGGGCCTCAGACAAGACTGGAGGAGATCTCATTAATACACAGAAGTATCTCAAAGGCGGGTGTCAAGAGGATGGTGTCAGACTCTTTGGAGTCGTTCCCAGTGGCAGGATGAGGAGCAATGGCCGTAGACTGAAACACAAGAGGTTTCACCTCAACGGGAGGAAGAAGGTGGCAGAGCGCTGGAACAGGCTGTCCAGGGGGGTCGTGGAGCCTCCCCCTCTGGAGACATCCAAACCCCACCTGTGTCACCTGCTTTAGGTGACCCTGCCGCGGCAGGAGGGTTGGACCAGAGGTTTCGCAGAGGTGCCTTCCATCTCCGACGATTCTGTGCCGTCCCCGCTCTCCATCCCGGCCGGGGCTGGGCGCAGGGCGCGGCTCGCAGCCCCGAGCGCCCCGTGCCCGCTGCCGGCCGGCNGGTCGGGGCTCTGGGAGCTGGGTGCTCGCTAAGCCGGGGAGCGCTTCCAGCCTCACTGTCCCGTTCCCGGGGGCGCCGAGTCCCGCGGTCCCGGGCGGGGCGGGGGGGCTCGGCCGCAGAAAATTCCTCCACGCCGAAACTTGGCAGCGGCTCACCGGCCTCGGCGGGGCGGGGGGAGGCTTTGGGGCTGCTTGTTTTTGTCTTGTTTCTCAACTTTTTACGAGTGAGAAGGGCGTAGCGGGCCGGGGGAGGCGGCGAGTGGCTCTCTTTTGGGGGTCTCCCCAGGCGGGGGGGTTGGGTTGCCGGAGCTGAGCCCCGCCGGACCCGCCGAGGGCTGCCTTTGGTGCCAGAACCCCCAAGGCACCCCAAGAGGGGGGAATTGCTGCCCGCCCATTCCAGCGGTGGGGAGGCACCCGGAGAAAAGCAGCAGCACCCCGGGATCCTGTGTCGGGTGGCTTCTGCTTCCCGGGGCTCGGTCCCGTCTCACCGATGTGCTGCTGCTCCGTGCTTTGTTTAGCTGCTTGCCTGGCTTTATTCAGCAGCGCTGCTTTGACTCGACTCCTTACAGGAACGTCCTTTTTGCCATTACTTTTTTTTTTCCCCTTCTTCTTTCGGTTTTTTGGCGAACTCGCGCGTGCGTTTCACATCTGGAGCAGCAATGTGCTTAGCTCTGCACTTTGGCTGTGCCTGCCCCTCTCTGCCCGGCACCCAGGGAGCTTCCCGGCAAAATGTGCCTGCCCACCGAGCTGGGACAAACACCGCCGCAGAGAGCAGAACCACCTCTCCTGACAGTGACCAGCAGAGCATCACTACTCCAGTACACAAGTTCTTTTTAAAAGTCAAACATCTCAAATTACCCGGTGCAAGGTCGGCTGCTTTTAGGCACACATCTCCATAAGCTCTCAGAGAAGTTGCGTGAGTGAAGGCATTTTAGAGTGAATTTGCTTTCATGCCATCCAAAGTGAGTTGAACATCTGAAAACCAAACACAAATAGACGCTCCAGTTCTCTCTGATTTGTGTTGACACTTAGCCCAGCAGGAGTGGGTACCTTGTCCTGGAGTAGTTCTTGCCAGGATGCGGTGCCAGGGCACTGGAGAGTTCAACCCAAAGTATTTGGCAGTGACCATTCCTCCTTTCTTGGTTAGAATTCCTGCCTCTAACTTTTGAAATGGCATAGTGACAAAAATAAATGTGGTTTGTACAGACATGAGGAGTCTGTGGTAGAATATGTGGATGTGTCTTTGCTTGTTTTCTTCTCCAGCAGAAAATGTTGTTATTTTATAGAGATGAAGTGTCTTTGGAATGAGATTTCTCATGTCCATAATTTATTGATGTTTTCTAACATTAAAACTTACTGGAGGTTTTATAAGGCAATTGTTTACTTTTTTTTTTAAGACAGGAAAAGAAACGTGTAATGCAGCTCTGTTTTACTAGGAGTATGCAATTACTCTGTAGGTTCATTAAAATGATGGGGTGGCAGTGGTAGCAGTTAGGGAGATGTGTCTGTAGTTATAGTCACTTAGTAATTAGTGAGATGTTCCTTCCTGAGTTTTAAGAGGGCATAGTCCTAGAACTTGGATCACAGACATCTCATTTGCCATGGGGATTGACAGTCTGTTTTCCGAAAAGAATGGGAATCCTTCAGATGATGAATTCTCTCAAGAAGTTCAGACATTTCTAGGGCAGGGAAACTCCATACCTGTCTGCATGAACAAATGCAGGCAATAATCTTCTGATCTGCATAAAAGCTAGATGGCAGCTCGAAAATACATTCTCACATCTACCAAAACAAATCTTGACAGTTGTTTTTTTTCAGTAGGTCTTGGACCTGGTTAATCTGCATTGTATGTCATAGATCCCTTGATAATCAGTCAAGTCTGGCATGTCCTAGTCCCAAGACAAGTTCTTATCCTTGTTGGAAATATGGATTAAATGGGTTTGCAAACCCATATCCCTCCCACTTCTGAACACAGCCCTAGGCTGCACCTCTGGATCAGACAGGAGGATCACTGACAGTTTCTGGCCTCAAGCTGTGCAGAGGGCCTGGGCTGTTTCTTCCTATTCAGAATTTCTCAATGGGGAAAAATTGCAGCTGGTGCAACGTTTGCAAAGCCAGCTTCTTCACCAGCTCTGAAGCTCCATTTGGCTACAGAGGGTCTAGGTGGGAAGATGATGAAGAGGAATAGAGAAACCAGAACTGTGGTCCACATTGTGGCCCTAGAGGCCAGTGCAGTACTCCAGGGTCAGTGAGTGGCCTGGAGCCATTGCACTACAGATGGGGAGTAGGTTTTTGGCTCCTGGATGTAACCCCACATTGCCAGGAGGGAGCCTGGCCTCTAGGTTTTAGCATTAACCTAACAAAATGGTATTTGGGTATCTGCATTTCATTTCTTCCTCCTCCAGAGTATCTTGGGATGTTAAAAACTCCCTGTGGGTGTCGTGGGAGTGATTTGAAGTGGCCAGGAGTAGCGCACTACAAGATGGTGGTTATGGGATTTGTAGCTGTTGAAGAAGACACCAGCGAGAGAAGGGCAGAGGGGAAATCTGGGGCAGCAGGAGGATGGGAGTGAGTCAATTTGGAAGGAAGGCTCTTTGAGAAGGGATGGTTCCAGCTTGCCAGTGGGCTAGCAGGAGCAGGATGCCTGCCTAATTGTTCAGTGCCTTGCAGCCTCAGGTGTGGGAGCTCCGGAGGTGCAACTGAACAGCTCTCTTTAGTATGTTGCCATGCAAGTGTCCTCAAGCCTGCTTCTAAACTACTTCCTCCAGTAAATTGTTGCTGCTAGGCAGTGAGGTATCTGCATATGGAAGGTGTTCATCTTCCTGAGTGCAAACACTTGAGCTCTGCTCCAAGTCCTGTCTTGTTCTCCCTGACTCTTCCTGGTCTCTCAGTCCAGTTTGTTGTTTGTTCCCAGCAGTTGTCCCTGTGTTAGATGCCACATGATTCTGGGTCTGAGCAGGTTTTAGCTGCAGCTCAGTCTATGAGGTGAAATGAGGTGTAGCTCTCATTTGATTGGCGTGGTGTTTCTATGTGGGCACCTTGTTGAGGGGCTGGAGGAGAGAGGAGTGTAGGAGAGCTGCTGCGTTCCTGAGCCGTGCTTTAGTGCTGAAATGTGGCTGGCTGTGCAGCTGCCAGGTTTCCTAATCTGTCTGTGGCTGCTGAGTGCCCTGTGCCTTAGCTCCCAACATTTTCTTTATGTGGGCTGGAGGAGCAATTTACAACTCCCTGCCAAATCCTGACATAATTGTGTGTGGCAACCGCAGAAGAGATTGCCAGGCAATCTCTTTTGCTAAGGCAAAGTTTTTTGTCTTTGTCACTTCCTGAGGAAACTTTGACAACTCTTCAGACTTTGGGAGGTGGAATGCTGACTACCATCTAAAGTGACCTCCATTACTCCTTTCCTTTTGTTTTTGTTTATTACATTTTTGTGTTGTGACTGTGCATCACAGGACCAAAGGAGGTAGGATTGGAAGAGGCTCAGAGGTCATCCCTTGTCCCTAAAGCCCTTCTTGTTCCTGACATATGTTTGTTTCCTCTGTCTTTTAAAACTCAGGATCTTCTCCCTGGGGTTATGTCCCAGGACTTAACTGCTTTTACTGTAGAAAGTTTTTCCTGAACATAGTGCCCACATCTTCCCTAGCTGAGACTTTGTTTCTTTGCCCTTCTGTTTGTGCCTTTGTTTTCTTGCTCTTAAGAAGTTGTTTGCTGGTGTGCCTTCTGCTAGCACAAAAATGCTGTCTGAAGCTGGTGAGCCTGCATTTGTAAAAAGGTGACATTTCCTCTGTGGAAATTACACTGTGATACTGAACACAGGACACTGGGAATCTTTTCGTTCGTGTCTAAAATGTTTGTAGTAGTTAATGCTTTCATGGCCTACATGTGCCAAAACAAATAGGAAAGCTGCTGTTAAAAAGAAAACTGCATCCCTGGCTGGGCTGAACCAGTTGAGGAGCTTTCTTCTCACCAGGTATGTGCAAGGTGGCCTCCATGGTAAGGTGAGCATCCTGCTGAAGATGCTGCACAGTGCAGAAGCCACATGTGCAGTCTTGTAGCCTAAAACAGAGAGTTGAGCAAACAAAGGGGGTCATGAAAAGAGAAAAAATGTACTGATGAAGTAAATATGTGTCTTCTATAATTTTGTCCACAAAAGTATCTTGTCTGAGAGAGGAACAGAGACTGCCAAGCAATTTTCACCCCATGTTAATGGTCCATCGTCAGCTACTCATTCATTCATATTTATTATGTAAATGGGTATCTCTATCATGAGAGAAATTTTTGAGTTGTGACCACATGGCTTTCTGTTTTGTGAAGTCTCTGGTTTGAAGTGTCCATTATTGCAGCCTTTCCATCAAAGGAGCCCTTTGAGCTGTATTTCTTTCCTAGCCAATTATTTTTTGCATTGTAGTGAAACATCAAATTACTGGTAAAACTGAACAGTGATTTTATGAAGTGAAGACCATGGGGAACTGAAAGACAGACACATGGTTAGCTGAACTGCATATACCTCATTTTCTTGGAAAATGTTTTTTCTTGGCATTCTTCTTTGGTGAAGAATGCTCTGAAATCTGCACTTATTGTAGGCACACAGCACTTCCATATTCCATTGCCCTGCTTTGCCAGTCAAAACAAAAGTACAAGATACTGAAAGAGACTGGGACTGGTGATTGCTTTGATTGTGTTTGTCAATATTGCTTAAAAATCCAGTTATGCACCAAGCAAGAAAGGCTGTTCTCATGTATCAATAAAAAAGTGTCTTCAGAAGCCTAAAGCATCCTTTTCATATTTTTTATAAGATATTTAAATCGCTACAATCAGATTTTTTGCAATATATACATTAAATATATTGGTAAACAATTTATCACAGTTTGGAATTCAGGATTTCATGTTGATCTTGGCCCTATTGCTTTCCTGACATATCTACAAAACTTTTTTCTTTACTAATTTCTTCCAAGGGTTTTGTGTGGGATTGCTTAGAAGAATAGACTGGGACATCCTTCTAGGAAAAGGTAATTGTGGAGGCCACACTCTGCTTTCGTTTCCAGTGGCCCAACCAAACTGGATTTCTGAAAAAGCAGAACGAGGAATTTGAAGCAGATTTCAGTTTCAGTAGCAGCAAAGCCTCAAAGGGGAAGCTTGTTACTAATAATCTATTGGATAGCAAAAGAGTACCCTGTGGTTGGTGCCTGTTGCTGCACTTCATGGGCTCCCATCCACTGATAACCAGCTCTGAGCTCCCATCCCATGCTTGTAACTTGCCTGTTGAATGAGTCCATGCAGTGACTATCACCCAGAAATCATATGCAGGCTGTAGTTTTACTGCCTCTCAAATTCTCTTTAAATTTAGATTTCCCCAGCCTCTTGCTCTTTTTGATCTCTGGCCAAAAAATTGGGAAACTTCTTGGTTTACAGTAGTTCTGGGTGAAAAAACCCCCACATTCTTTCTTTCTGGCAAAATAAGTTGAATGGTGATTAACTCAATTTTTTTTCCACATAGTTGAATGCAGTTTTAGCTCTACTCAGTGAAGTAATGCTGAGGCAGACTATGTGAAGGAGGCAGAAACTTTGCATGCAAACAATACACAAGGAAGAGAAAAACACTCTCGTTTTCATCAGGTGGTTCCTTTTAGCTGGCTTAAGTCCAGCCATATTAAACGGCCATTTTTAATTTGCAGTTAAAGTATGTTTTCTGAGACTCTGGTTGATGGTAGGACTTGTTTCTGAGGTGATAATTTGATTTATTGATAGGATGTGTTGCAGTTACAGTGCAGTTGAGCTGCCCATGGGCAAAGGCCTTTGAGTCTGCAGGGCTTTTGCTTGTGATGGTGTTTATAAATTAAAGTGCTGGTGCATTTTGCTTGTGTTGGGTTGTGTCTGAGCTGAGTGCAGTGTGGGTGCTGCAGAGTGCAAGTGCACATAGAGGCTGGAGAGATGTATTCTTGATGTATTCTGTCTAAAATTTCTCAAGCTAATTGCTTGTTAAGAGAAGCATTTACAGGGAGGCTGGAGCCATAACTCTGCTGCTCTTGCTCTTTTGCCTCCCTGCTGCTCCTTGTTGCAAATGCCATTTGCCCAGTCTTCAGGGCTGTTAGACCCTCCAGGGACTGCTATTAGTCATGGATTTCCTGGCCACGTCTCTCTTGAGATAACATCAGGACAGGCGCATTTTTTGTTTTCATTTCCTGCTGTGGTTTTGAGGGGAAGGCAGAGGGGCATGTTGAAGTGAACACAGCTGGCTTTAGAAGGTTTGCACAGAATGATAGGATGGTTTGAGTTGGAAGAGGCCTTCAAGATCATCTGGTTCCAGTCCTGCTGCCATGGGCAGGGTCACCTTCCACTGGAGTAGGCTGCTGTTGATCCCACCTTCCCCACAGCTCAGGTGCTGCCTCGGAAAGCTGAGTGCAGGGCAAGGAGTTTCTCCTCACCTTCGGTGGCTCCCCAGCCTCCACTGATGTGGGGGTTGATGTTTTTGGAGCTGTGGTCTCCATCCAGAGGTCTGGAGCTTCCTCCGTATTTCTCTCAAGGTGTTTGTGGGGCCAGCCAAATGCCCAACACATGGTTAGAGGTTTCCCAACCTTCCAAGAGGGTTGGGAAAGGAGGTTGGGAGCTGGGTAGAATTTGTCTACCTACAAGCATTACCTCCATCCAGTGCTAATCACACCTATGGGTTAGATCATCATGCCAGTGAGTTGGATCATCCCATGCTTTTAGAGAGGGCAGAGCAAGCCTTCAGTGCTTTGCTCCTTGTCATGTCCCCCATTACCTCCTGTAGCAGGCCAAGGGCAGCTCATGTGAATAAAACTCTGCAGCTCCTCACCAGAAGGTGTCTGGAGCCACCATGGGACACATGCTTCCAAAGTAAACCAAAAGAAAATATGTTTTTATTCTTATAGAGTTGTTTTTCTTCTCACTACATACCTTGTAGAGGCTGGGCAGTGGTGTCAAGGTCAAGGTGAAAGGAAATTTTAAAAATTCCATCTCAGTAAGGTTCCAGGAAAGGGGCACATTTCAGTTTTCTTCTGAAACATCTTGTGCACCCTTTCCGTGAATGCTCGCCGTTCAGAGCAGCACTGCCAAAAGACAAATCCAAGCTTTAGTAAGCTCCAGAGGAGGTGGATGGGGGGCCAGCTGGGAGCACAGCCTTGTGTAAGCACATGCCAGTGGTTGATTTACAGTCTCTGGCCTTGCAGGGCTGCGCTGAAAGCTGAACAACAGGCAGTGGAACAAACGCTTTTTATTTTCGCCGGGATATTTTTAAACAGAAATGCTGGTTAGTGCATGGGTTTTGTATTTTTTTTGCAGACAAGGGTAGAGAAGTTATGTTTTTTCACTTTTTGTTTTGGCCAGAGTATGTTCTTATTTGGGCAACATGTGGAAGTGCATGTGCATGAAATGCAGCCACTAAATACTTTGTGTCCCTGAGTTGTTGTTTCCTTCTTTGTCAGCAGAGTGACAGGATGCTGCAGACGTCATTGGGTGTCCTGGTTGGACCCCTCAGGGGACTATAGCCCCTGCAGGGGACTATAAAAAACTGTAAATGGTAAATATCAGGCTCTTACAGGAATTAATGTACAGTTAGGGTCTCTCTGAAGCAGATTCTCCTTTCCTTTAAAGCCTGTCTACAGAGTCAAAATGAGTTACAAGAGATTTCTAAAGTGGGTTTAATTCTGAAAAAGTAAAATTAAATTTGGGGCCCATTTAATTCTGCAGCAAACAAAACTTAAGTATTGATAGGATCTCATGGTTCATCAGCAAAGCTGTGCTTCTGGGCTACAGAATGTGTCTGAAGTCACTTGCATCTCCTTCCACATTCACTGATGACCTGTGGGATACAACTGGAATAGCTTTAACCTTCTCTATCTTATGCTTGTAAGTGATAACTCATCTCCAGTACTGCTGTTGTGTAAATTCTCCTGATCTACCCATTTCTTACTGTGAGGGGATTCAGTGGCAAAAAAGAATCCTTAGGTCAACATCTGGTGTGTGCCAACAGAGCGAAGCTGTACTGGGAATCACCAGACTGGCCAAAGACTGACTGAAAAGAGCATTTCCTTGAATGTGGTGTGGTGTCACACCAAGGCTCAGCTTGAGTCTTGAGACTTCAATTTTTAGCTACTTGATTTAAGGGGATAAAAATATATTATCACTATTGTCGATAGTTTAGGATTTAGAAGCATATTACAACTGAAGTATTTGAGATGTTGGTAAATGTACAGTCAGAATTTTCATTTTGAGCATCCTCTATTATCTGTAGAGGCAAATACTAATTTTGTTTGTTTTAGGCAGTCTCTGTTAATAAAAAAACCCTCAGACCACCAAAAAAATGAACCTCTCACTGACTGATACACACCACCATAAGCCTCTAAGGGTGCGCTTCCACTTTGTGGCTGGATCAGTCTCGCAGTTGATTAATTCCTGCAGGGATTTAGGAAATGAGAAAGGGAATATGTTCTTTATTGAATAGGAAGCCCATTAGGTATCTTTTTTTTTTCCTTTTCCTTTGCATACTAAATATAAGTATTTAAGTGCCTGTTTTAAGAATAATAATATCAACATTTGAAATACATCTTCTTAAAGCTGATATGAACAGGAAGCCTCCAACCACTTTTAGGCCAGAAGTCGTTCATGGTGCAGAGTCCATGCTGACTTCAACATTTTCAATACTGTGTAGACAAGCTTCCTTTTAGGATATTTATTTCATGAATGTGCTATGAACATTTTTTTTTTTTTTTTTGGTACATTATCCCTTACACCAGCAGTTTTCTTTTCTTTTTTGAATGTTATTGCTCTTGTGGAAAATCCAAGGAAAGCTGAACTTCGTTTTTGTCTTGGTTTGGTTAAATGTCAGTGAGGAAATTAAACCTTGTCTTCAACTGCTATGACTTCGGCAGCAGAGTGTAGTTTATGTGAATAGTCTTCAGCATTGATTGTTCTGTCCTTTGATGTATATTTTTTTCTGTCTTGGATATTTTTGTTTATTTTTTTCCTGCAGAGTGTGCTTGGAAAGAATAAATGCATGCCAGGGCATTAGACAGACAGTTGGAGCATGTTTATGTGACAAAAATGGCAGTTGGATAAAACCAGATAACATAAATTTGATTTGAGATTATGTTACTGAAACCCTAATCTGAGTAGCATCCTTAAGCATATGTTTGATTCTGAGCATTAGGGTAATCCCTCTTCAGCAGAGTATCAGGGTACATCCTTCAGCTTTTGCTGCATGTGCTAAACTGAATCCTATGCTTAAAGCTCAGCATATGCTTAAACACACAGCTGAATATGCTGCTGTGTGGAGAATTAGATACAATGTTTAGATAAATCAAGTATTTGAGATAACACAGCTCGTGAGTGATTCCTGTCGTTTGACATTAAGGCCAGATAGAGTAGCTGAGATCTACCTATCTTGTGGCCAGGTTTGTCTTTTCCTTTAGGCTTATGTGGAAAAAGAGAGAAAGTGAACCTTCAACACTGTAAATCCAAATTTGAAAAGATTGTCTGGAGTAGAGTGGTAGCCCTTTTAAAGCCCTTGCTTTAAATTCAGCTAAAACACTGTCACACATATGACACAGGGAAGCTTTGGTAGGATCTCATTGGCCAGTTGAGATGTCTTCCTCAATCCCTGTGCCTGTTGTTCTGCCGTGTCTGGGATCTGTGGGAGCTTTGGAGTTAGTTCTGTGTAGTCCCAAACACTCAGGCTGTGACACTGGAAGTGTTTTGTATCCTGACAGTCTGTCTTGAGGGTGACGCCTCAATACCTTTTGTGTGGCTTTTCCTGCTTTGGAGGGAAAGATGAAATGCACTCTTCTACCCCTCTGTCCTTTGAGGAGGTGTCCTTGAATGTACTAAACTCCATGGTTTAGCATTCCATTTGGAATGCTCCCAGCATGTTTTCAGTTGAGATTTGCAAATCTATACACTTTGGACCATTTCTGGTTTCCAGATTTTGAGTGAAGATGAGCAAAAATGGCCAGGTGAATAAAAACTTCCTTCTGCAAGTCAGTTGTAAGTTAGATACTGATTTCCTAGTTATTTTTGTGATGGGAAGAAAAAGGTGCCTTAACAGTAAGAGCAACAAAATCTGGTTTTCTTAAGGGCCTTTCTCTAAAAAGTTGGATTTTGTGGCGCTAGTGTTACCAGCTTTTAGAAGTTGTTGTGTTTCATTCCCGATGAAATCAACAGGAGGTGAACGCATTCGAGAAGTCAACTGCTTAAGGGCTACAGCCTTGCTCTGATAATTTCTCTCATTTATGAGCCTGTTCGGTGCAGATAGCTTTACATTTAGTAACTTCACAGCAGCACACAGTAAATCCACAGATAAAAAAACTCAATCCTGGGTTTTATTATACTGTGCTTGCTGTTATCTCTTCTGTTTACTTGCATGAGTGATAGACAGGAAAACACCAGGTGGGTCTTTATATGATGCTGTTTAAAATAACTGCTGATGTTTGCTGTCTTAGGGAAAACTTTACATCCAGACAATGGGTGGAATTAATGTGAAATCACTACTAATTGAGGTTAATTAAACCTAACAGTTGGGTGAAACATTTCTTAACACAGATTTAGGTTTAGGCAAACTTCTGATTGTCCATTTCCAGTCCTGCACATAAATTCAGGAAATGAAAACCGCCAGTTTCAAGGATTCTAGGCCTCTCCTTCATGTTGCTACCTAATGTCCACAGGGATACATAGTATCTATGTGTAATTTGCAATTAATTGTAAATAACAAATAATGGCAAATTTCAGGAACTCTCAACTTGTCCCCTTCCCCTGATACCCCCTGGAGAAGACACTTGTTTTATTGTATCAGGAAGGCTGATGGAGGCAGATTTCCAAAGACTGGAAAATTGTAAAAGCAGCTTGCGTAAAGAGGATGCCATTAGCAGCTGGGCAGCCTTTAGACTGCTGATCAAGGAGACCAGATCACACTTTAGGTGGTCACCAGAGGCTGCTAATTTTGCAGGTTGTTATATCAGCTAAAGGGAACTGATAGGCAGAGGCAGAGTTTCTGGCAATAAATCCAGGTACAAAATCCTTAGTTCCTGTCCCACCCTTGTGGTGTTTCCTGATCTGCTCAAGGCTGATGGTGTCTGGCTGCCTTTGGCAGTAGAGAGCAGAAAAGAGTTATTTTCTTCTGCTTGTTGGTAGGTGACATACCCAGTACCAGCACCCTGCTAATTTGGAGCAAAGATCCGTGGCCATGAGGCTGGTTCCTGTTTGTTAGAGGAAATGTTAGTTTTTATAGCTGCCCCTGAAACTGCCCTCTTCCTCTCTGTTGCAAGGGAGAAGGGACTGGGCTTTCTTGTCTCCAGGACTGAAGTTTTCAACTTGTGCTTCAGTTAGAACTCATGGTTTACATGGCTTTTTTCTTCCTCTCTGGTAAGAAATGCAATAACAAATTGCAGGTGGGACAGTTACAAACTGGGAGGAGTATGTCTGAACGTTGAATTGAATAGGGCTTATTGAGCTTGGGTGGACAAATTTGAAGGTAATTGAGCCCTTTTACAATTTTTCCAGGCAATTACTGGACAATTTTTATACTAGTGGAGTAGCAAGCTGAACACAAGAGCCATTTTATTAAATGCTGTGGTTGATGGGCATATTGTTGCTTGTGTAAGAGCCACTGTCTTCATTTAATAAAAGAAAATGACTGTTGGTATTTGTCAGCAATCTGCAACGTGAAATTACAGTGTTTGGAATGGATTATCAGTTTCAGACTGGTTGGAAGATTTTGAATATCTTCTGTGTTGGGACAGGAATATAAATTATTTTGTTTTCATATTTACTGGGTGGCACTAACAGGGCTGTATTTCTAAATCATGACCCCTAATGATAGAATTTGACAATGAAAAGATGTTGGAATATGAACAGCACCTTGTGTCAAACAGCAGTTCAAATCAAAGTTTATCCCCTCATCATACCAGTATTTTGAAAGTTGCAGCTGTTACAATATATGTGGGTAAGGTTCACTTAGGAAAAGAATTTGTTTTGGAAAGAACTACACAGAATTGTTTATCCCATTTTTTTGCTGGCAAATTGTGCTTGAAAACAACATTTGTCAGGATGCTGTTGCTTAATGTGTTTACTTAACTATGAAAACCTCAGGTTATTTATGCATGTAGTCTGAAAACTAAATTTAGTTTCTCTGATCACTGCATTGCACAATGGTGATGGAGGATATTTAACCAAATTGTTATGCTGGTGTGTGTGCATATGGCCAATAGAGATAAGACCCCTGCAATCAATACTCGTTATCACTGACAATGTGAGGTACAGTCACTTGTATGTTACTTCCCTTACCTAATTTTTCAACTTCAGGGACAATTATGAGGATTTCTAAGTAGATACTATTCACACATTTTTTTACTGTATCTTTAGATAGGAATTTCACTGCGGGAGGAGTAGTACATCAGGTGGATTTTTGTGACTGCATGTGTGTTTTGAGATAGAACAGGTAGGAAAGGGGTGGTAGCATGCAGATGCTAAAAAGTCTCCCAAATTGATCTAGAAAATGAACTCTGACCATTGGAATTGCCAAAATCCAGATATTACTATCAATAAAATTGCATAGGCATTAAAGCAGTACTTGCAGTTTTAATTTATTTTAGCTTTATTGAGCTCCTCCCAGTTGGAGGTTTGACTTGCTGGAGAGATCTCTGAGTTTGCCTTCAGTTCTTATTTCATTGGTGTGGGGAGTGTGACCCATGGTAAACCAGGGCCCATTTCTCATCCTCACCTGAAAAACGAAATGGTGAACATTGGAGAGGTCATACTGAAGTGTCTGTGGTGGAGCTCAGATGGGAAATCAGCAAGCTGGCAGCAGGGAGATGACATTAGGGTGAACTAGGGTGGTAGGAGAGCATGGCATGGTTTGAGGTCCCTGAGGGAAGCTGTGGCTGCCCCATCCCTGCTGGTGTTCAGGACCAGGCTGGATGGGACTTTGAGCAACTTGAGCTAGTGGAAGATGTCCCTGTCCATGGCAAGATGGTCTTTAAGGTCCCTGTCATCCCAAACCATTCTGTAATTCTGTGATTCTGTAACACACTGTCTTAGCACTTACAAGGCACCTGTCAGGGTGGGTTTGGTGGGTTTATCTGCTGGGCTGTGTTATACCATGGTCAGGAGGATCCTATGATCCAGTGGTCAGTAAACGGCAATTAGAGGTATGATTCTTGTTTGGATGATAGTGACTCCATGAAATGCCACAGCTATAGTCTCCTAAAAATTAAGTCAAGAATTTTCCCTGTGCGGCACACAACATTGTTGATACTGTGCAGGTTTGGGTGGGGTTTTTGTGGGTTTTGTGGGGTTTTTCCTTTCTTTGTTCATTAATACAATAAATTAATTGTGGGGTAGGGGCATTCCTTTGAAGCTGCGTTTGCCACATTCACACTACCCATTGCCACACAGGGCTCCTCAAGCTGGTACCAGCAGTGGGAGATGCCTGTGATTCCAAGGGATGGTGCTCAGCCACTCTTCTTTCCCTCTCAGTCTGTCTCACCTTTGAGTTCTCCTAAGTTCGTCCTGCTGTCGTCTTTCCCTCCTTACCCGGGCCTTTTGCTCCCAGCTCACTCTGTTAGCCGGTGTCCTTTTCTCCTTCGCTCGGATCCGCATGGCCAGGTGTGCCGGGTTCCCTGATCCCGTAGTCCCAGGAGTCACCAGGTGGTGCTATTGCCCAGGGAAATGTCCTCCCCTGCACTGCCGGCAGCCCAGCCCTTGCACACGGGTTCGGTGGTGTCTGGTTTTGGGATGGAGCTTTCTTTGGTGGGCAGCTGTGTCAGGTAGCGTGAAGGGTCTTGTTTCTTGCCGCGGGTTCAGTCTTAACTCAGTTTTATTGACGCAAAGTTGCTTCTCGTGACTTAATCAGCCAGTGCCGTGTTTGACAATGGGGTCCCCCCAAAGGCTGGGCTGCTTTGCACAGTTTGTGACTACCCTGTTGTACTCAAAAGCTGCTTCACTGTAGTGTGAAGATTAGCAAGTCTTACTAAGGGTATCCTCAGACTTTGTACTGTTGAGTTCCCCATGCAATCCAGTGGGAGGGATTTTTGTTCATTGGCATGTGCTGCTAGTCCAAAGGAGATTTGTGTGTGTGTGACCCTTCAAAGATGCTCCTCTTCTTTCTCCTTTCATCCTCTCATCTTATTAGCCAGTCAGATTGATACCACCTTATTTGCAGCTGGTTTTTATAGAGTTCATGCTCCTGCTTGAGATTGGTAGAGACAGTTCAAAACGTGGAGTTGAGCATCTTAAATGAATAGCCAATGCCCCCAAAAGTCACAATTTTAGCTGAAGGAATGCAAATAAACACCGAGTTCCTTCTTCTTTTTCACCAGGCTAAGCAATTCTCTCTCCACAGCCGCCTATACCACATGCTGTCAAGGGCATAAGAAATTGATTGAGATTCTGCTCTTTGATTTCAATTTAAAATCCCCCATTTCTCTTGGCAGTTCATCTGCTGTTCTGAATTTGATAACTTGTGTGCAAAGGGTGTAAGAAAAAGACACAGAATTAGATGGAAATTTGATGTGGAGAAGCAGTTTCTAAAGAATTAGCTGGAAATTTGATGTGGGGAAGCGGTCTCTAAATAGTATTAGCAACAATCAAAGGCTTTTGTCTTTGCTATCCACGCTCATGGTAACATAGTGCTGCGGTTAGCTTGCACTTTGTAGTATGGTAACATGCAGTAATTAAGCATAAATAATGGAATTGGAATATGGGTTTGGGTTAGTTTTTGGCTGGTTGGTTGGTTTCTTGACCAGAGCAGGTGAGCTCTCAAAATTGTGAAGCAGAGGTAGGTTGGCTGCAGTGTTAATTTTATTCCTGGAGAATAGCTCTGTTGTCCCTTTCCCTCCACAGCCCCCTTTCTCATAAATAAAGATCGCTTTATATTCCTGTGCCAGCTTCATAGACAAAGGAGTTGGCAGGTTGTGGAAGAGTAGCACAATTTGTAAGTCCTGGAAGAGTAAATGTGCAGCAGACACGTGGAATACTGTGCTGGGGCAATGAGTATTACTCCAGGCTGGGGCATGAACAGATCGAGAGCAGCCCTGCTGAGAAGGACCTGGGGATTCTGCTGGATGAGGGGCTGGGCATGAGCTGTCAGTGTGAGCTTGCAGCCCAGGAAGTCAAACACATCCTGGGCTGCATCCAAAGCAGCGTGGCCAGCAGGGGGGGGAATCCTCCCCCTCTGCTCTGCTCTGTGAGACCCCACCTGCAGTGCTGCATCCAGCTCTGGGGTTCCAGCACAGGAAGGACATGGACCTGTTGGAGTGAGTCCAGGGGAGGCCACCAAGATGATTAGAGGGATGGAGCATCTCTTGTACAACAAAAGGCTGAGAGAACTGGAATTGTTCAGCCAAGAGAAGAGAAAGCTTCAGGGTGACCTAGTTGCGGCCTTCCAGTACCTGAAGGGAGACTACAAGAAAGATGGATAGGGACTTTTTGCAATGTGTAAGCGACAGGACAAGAATGAATGGATGAATAGATTCAAACAAAAAGATAGTAGGTTTGGATTAGATATTAGGAGGAAGTATTTTGCGGGTGGTGAGGCACTGGAACAGGTTGCCCAGAGTTGTGGATGCCCCATCCTTTGAAAGTGTTGAAGGCCAGGCTGGATGGATCACTGAGCAGCCTGGTCTATTGAAAGATGTCCCTGCCCATGGTAGATAGGTTGGAGGTAGATGATCTTTAAGGCCCCTTTTTATGATTCTGTGATTCTTAAGGCTGTAGCTATGATTCTCCATGCCATCAACCCAGCATGAACAGCTTGGGATTGGAGCCCTATCGATGACTGCAGAATAATGCAAATTATCTTGGAAACACTCTAGGAAAGATTTGGATTTTATATAATATTACATGCATTAATATATCAATGTCTCTGGCAAAGTGAATTTTTTGCTAGCACTAACTATGATACAGACATTAGCTGCTCTTCAGTCTCTCATCTCTGGCTGGGCATATCGCCTTGGTAGGATGACAAAGTGCTTTTGGCCATCAATGCTTGATTTTGTACTTTATAGTTTGGTGTTGCTTGTGATCTTTGGGTATGTCTTAGACAAAAGTAGGTAGTTGAAGAGATTGTAATTAATATTGCAGTCTGTGAGTGAGGGAGGGATGGAAATACTTTTTTTGTCTGTAAAAGAGAAAAGGATATAGCAAAATATTAAAGAAAGTGTATTTCAGACTTGGGCATTAGAGGGTTTTTGTTGTCTCTGAAAGATTACTGGGCTGAGATCTGGTGGAGAGCAAGGCGCCTGTGACTACGAAGAAACTTGCTGAGTCCAAGAAGCCTACAGATCACCAGAACCAGTAGGACTGCATTCTCTGGCTCCAGGTATGGCAGATACTGGAGCAGCTATGCAGGCCTGAGTTTAATTCCACAGGAGGATGTGTGCAGGATGTGTGTGGAAGGAAACCATGTACTGAATAATCACACTAGTAAGGGTGCCAAAACTGGTAAGGCAGCAGTCATTTGGGCTTTGGGAGCAGAAGTGGACTGGGCTGTAGACTCCCTTCAGCTCTGAGGTGAAGCAGATGGTCTCTCTCACTATACTCACTGTACATGTTTTCCAAATGGATGTGGACTGAAGGAAAACAAACCAAGAAAAGGGATCAGATGATGTTTTCCATTCAGAGATGTGTTGGGTTTCCATGGCAAGGTTTTGGTAGCAGGGGGGATGCAGGGGTGGCTTCTGTGAGAAGCTGCCAGAAACTTCCCATGTCCTACAGAGCCAGTGCCAGCTGGCTCCAGGGTGAACCCACCACTGGCCAAGGCTGAGCCCATCAGTGATGGTGGTAGTGATTTTGGGATAATATGGCTAAGAAATGGAAAAAACTACTGCACGAGAGCAGATTGCAGACAGAGGAAGAAGAAAGAATATTAGAGAAGGCAACAACGCTGCAGACACCAGGGTCAGTGGAGAAGGAGAGGGACAAGGTGCTCCAGGCTCTGGAGCAGAGATTCCCAGGGAGCCTGGGTGCAGACCATGATGAGGCAGCTGTGCCCCTTCAGCCCATGGAGGTCCGTGGTGGAGCAGAGATCCTCCTGCAGCCTATGGAGGGGACCATTTTGGAAAAGGTGGACGCCTGAAGGAAACTGTGACCACATGGAAAATCTGTGCAGGAGCAGGCTCCTGCCAGGACCTGCGGACCCATGAAAAGAGGAGCCCACACTGGAATAACTTTGTTGGCCCAACTTGTGACTTCATGGAGGACCCACACTGGATCTGTGCCTGAAGGGCTGCACCCCATGGAAGAGACTGTGCTGGAGCAGCTGGTGAAGAACTGCACCCCATAGGAAGGACTCATGTGTGAGCAGAGGATGAATGTGAGGAGTCTTCCCCCTAAGGAGGAGTGAGAGGCAGAGACAATGCTCTGGTGAGGAGCTGGTAGAGAAATTGGGAGCAAAGTTAAACTTGGGAAGAAGGGAAGGGTGTGGGGGAGGTGTTTGAAGATTCAATTTTTATTTTTCATCATCCTACTTTGATTTGATTGGCAATAAATTAAAATAATTTCCCCATTTTGTGTCTATTTTGGCCATGGCAGTAGTTGGTGAATGATCTCCCCCTGTCCTTGTTTCAACCCACAGGTTTTTTGTTATATTTTTTCTCCCCTGCCCAGTTGAGGAGGGGAGTGATAGGATGGCTTTGGTGGGCACCTGGTTTCCAGGCAGCATCAGCCCACCACAGGAGGCCAGATACATTAAGCCCTGACTGGTAAATATTTTTCTGTTTTAAAACAGCCAGTAGAAATATACGGGTGGTATTGAAGATGTGTATAAATACCAAACAAACTCAGTGCTTGACTATCTCTTAAAGCACTTAAATAGCTCTTTGTTACTGTACTGTCTGAATGCTTTATTATCACTGTTTTACAGCCCCATAGTGCTGTCACAAGGTAAAATCAAGTAACTATTTTCATATAACAGCTAGTGAGATGAGAACAATAGAGCCAAGAGTTCCTGTGCCAAATGCAGTCTTTGCAGCACCAGGAGGAAGGATTGCATTCTGATATAACAGGGCTGACCTGATTGTGGGTAGAACAAGTGTTGCACTTTTACGTGTAGAGGGAATTAATATAATTCCAATGTGCTCCAGAGGAAAAAGTCTGATTCGGTAGCTAATTTGTTCTCTGCAACAGCAATGTTGGCCTGAAAGCAGCTAGAAATGATGTGTAGGGTTTTTTACTGTGTGGGAGTTGGCATAGGTCATCCTAACTTAGTGGGAATAATGTACCAACTGACTTAAAAGATACCTTTACTACCATGTATTATGAGTTTAAAGAAGGGAATGCAACAAAGGGAAATGCAAATAGGGATGTTTGTGTAAAGTTCACACAGGGACAGATGACCAGAAGAGCTGTGGTGGTTCCTAATGAAGTGAGACACTGCAGAATCCAGCCAGGGTAAACCCACCAGAGAAGGCCAGTGGTGGTCATCCTCCTTCTCAAAATAGAGTTGCAGTGAGATCCATGTGTTTGTGCTGGGATTGTGGGCAGTTGGGTTCCAATATTCAGTGTGAGTGTTGTTTGTTTGGCAAGTACCCTTCACTCAGGAAAGTGCATGATAGCAAATGACACTTCTGGGAGCCAAGTCTGGTCCTAGTTCTTCCCTTTCAAAAATTTACTTTGCAGATGAGTATCTCCCAGATCTTTGCAGAAATTCCTTGGAGATCATTGGTGGTATAAGGCCATGAAATTTTAGTTTGGAATTTACAGAAATCATTAGTATCCTGAATTAGATGTGTATATTTTGACTGCAGAAGTGAGGCTTCAGAGCATCTGTACCTGCATCCCTTTGGTTCAGGCTGAAGCCTCAGGCAGTTGGTGAAGCAGCTGAGAGCCAGTGTGTGAGTCTAAGAGCTGCTCTTGCATTTTCATCTGTGCAGTTTTGCAGTGATAGCTTTGCTCACTTGATACATCTTGCAGATGGAAAAACTGAATAAAGGCAGGAAGCTTTTTGCACTTTTTCCTAAACACCACTCTGCAGTGCATGGCTTCATCTTCCCTGGGGCAAGCCTGACACTTGGCAGATTCAATTCAGTCCCAGGAGTGTCTCTGAACCTCGGTCTCCTGCAAGGTATTTCTCCTTTCAGCAGTGTTTTCAGACAACTGAAAGTGATACCCAAACACAGGGAAGGGCAAAGGATGTGTTTGAGGTTAGCGAAAAGTTTATTGGGTAGAGTAATTCTTGGATTAAAATACTGCCCTTGGAAACTGTGATCAGGAATCTGTTGTGCATAACTTTTCCTTGTATGTTCATACAGTTGATAAAAATCCAAAGGCGGTTTCAGATGCTCTTCAAGCTGCCTGTCACAGCCTTCCAGAGCAGCTGTAACTGGATTAGTAAGACATGGAAAGTATTGCAATGCTACCTGCATTTGATCATCTGAGTAATGATAAAAATGTTAAAGGCAGGCATAGACGACTAAAGCAGGCTGCAAATTGCAAAGATTTAATTTATTTTTCATCTTGTTGCTTTTTAACCTCCACTGGAATTTAAAAGACTGCCATAATCCTGTACTCAGCCTTACCATGTCGTGCCTTTGGGTTAAGAGCTGGCAACTCTGAAAGCATTCAAGATGTAGGTTAGGTATCTCAGTGCTGCATGCCAGACCTTGCCCAAGGAGTGACATTCCTCTTGGACACCAGGCTTGACCAGAGCTGAGCTTATATTTCTGCTAAAGCCCAGCGATACTTTATAGCGCAGGCCGTGCAATTTGTTTGATGATAGCTAATGAAATGCAAACCATTTAGCAGCTCTGAGATGCGATTACACTGCTGTGAATTTTCAGATTCCATCAGAGTCCTGCTGCGGGTAATGGGAATGGGCCAGGGTGATTCAACTGTAAATCAAAAACGAAAGCGTGGCCAATTCTGACAGTGGAAAGAAGAGCTGTTTAAATGTGCAGGAGCTGATTTGCCAAGTCAAAACCAGCTGCGCTTTACAGAGCTACTGGAATGAATGGTCTCTCTGCATTGGTATTTTTCTTGCCCTAAAGTTTAAATTCTCTTTCTACCTCAGGTTTGCCTGGCCAGTTGCTAAGGTTTTCAGTGCCTGGTTTTTGGTAAATAAAATACCAAATGCATTGATAATAAAGGACAGTTTTCTCCTTTTTGGTAACTTCGTACTAATTCAAGTGTTTTCATCTGTACATCTCTAATGCTTCAACAATGAAAGCTCTGCTCTGAGCAAGACAATGACCTTCCTCTCTGCACTAGCACTGGCAGGAATCAAATCAGTGTTACAAAAAGTGGAATTTAACTTGGGAAATCTTGAGCATAAACTGTCTCCTCTGTTATTTTTCAGTTAGGGATGAATCAGCCAAGGGTGTCTGATGGTGTGAATATGTAACAGGGACAGGAAGCCAGGAATTGTTGCTTCTCTTAACAATGAGGAGCAGTCAGCTTCCTCTCTGAGCAGATCCTCTTCCAGGAGAGTGGGACAGCTTTTTGACTTTTTGACTGCTCCCCAGTTCTGTGTTTCATGAAGCCGCCTTTTTTTTTTTTTTTTTNTTTTTTTTTTTTTTTTTTTTTTGTCAGACAGAAGATGTTATTATCTCACTGGAAGGTACACTGAGAGGATTGTTAGAGATGAATTGGACCACAGATGTTTCTGGTGCATGCACTTAATTGCATTGCTTGATGTTAACCTGTCTGGAGAAAGCTTCAAAGCAGCTTGCTGGTAGGCTCTGGTACTGCTCTCTGGCTGAAACCCTGAGTTCCATCAGCGTGAGCAGCTTTGTAATTTCAGCTCTATGCCTGATGAATAAGCTTTGCCAGGGGAGACTTCCTGGGGGTTACACTACATTAACCCTGACTGCATTGGTCTTACTCTTTTTCTCTTGATCAGGGATCCTCAGAGGAAAGGTTCAGCCACCAAATGTTCATGGTGCCTTTGCTCAAGTTAGGGTGGTTGGCAGCTCAGCTTTTGGGGAACCTGGCACAAATGGGCTCTGAGGAGCAGATGCATTCCTGCTGTGAGGTGGGGGGAAGTCCTACTGAATTTGATGGAAGCCACATGAGCTGTGGGATCAGTTTCTGGCTTGTGGGAAAGCATAAAGACTTGTCAGGTCCAAATGATTCTCATATTATTACTGAAATAACATCTTCATTGTCTGTGGATTTTTGAGCATTTAGTATTAATACTGTCCAGGTTGCTAGGGCTCGTTCTTCTTATGATATGTAAGACTGACTCATGTTAAACCCTGTCAGATTTAATGACACCTGTTTGTAGCTGATGTCTCAGTGACTCTTAGCTATTGTGAGGAATGTTTTGAAGGGACAGGCATTTTTAATTTTTAGGCATTTTTTAAAATTCAAGTTGTAAATTTGATTGAATCCTAGCTTTGTCCAAGCTGATGAGTAAACTTCCTTCCAAATGAGTTGTGTGTGGGATGGCTATTTATATAGAGGTCAGTTCTCCATTGCTTCTTAATGCAGATTTTTGTGGTGCCTGTCTCCAGGGTGTCTCAACCTTCCTTTAAAGCTGAAGTGGGAAGTTAGTCATGAGATCTGTGGTGGTTACAGGCCAGATGTTCTTTTTTTCCTTACTTTGCAAGTGGAAGGACAGAAGGCAATTTCTTCAGCGTGTTCATTCTTAGGGTGCCATTTCCTCGTGCGAAGTGCTGTCTAGTGTCCTTGTTTTGTTTGTATTTTCAAAATCCTAGAGCCATAAAGGATTTTTGTATGTTTTATCTAATTTTACACATACTTAGGAAGCCCTGTATGTTAACATAGCAGAGAAAGACTCTGCATAGTCGAGACTAAAAAAGCTCTTGCAGCAGCGTGCATGATTATAGGGCTGCTGTTTAGTCATCAGTCATGATCTGTGTGGATTTTGTTGTGAATCCAACATTTATTCCATTTCAGATTTAAAAAAAAAATTACATGAAGAGATTAGTTAACTCAGCACAAAAGGGCTTGACCCTGAGTCTGTTAAAAGATGTTATAGTATCAAGGCTACAGACTAACCGCCTAATCAGAGATGTGTTTACAGGGTGCTATAGCTCCCTCCAATTTGGAAAAGTGCTTGGAGGACCATACCCTATGTGTGAAGATATAAACGAGACATCCAGATTTAAATTAAAGAATTAAATTTTAACTAAATTTAAAAGCATTAGCTTTTTCTGCTGGGATAAATGTGTTTGGAACAACAGTCAGAGGAATATACCAAATGCATATTTGTAATGGGAAAATGGTTTTCTTTTTTAATATATTGCTCACATGTTTTTCTGCTTTATTTTTTAAATCTCCCTTAAGCTGCTGCAAATCAGCCAGAAGAAGTCAGCAGCTCAGTTGTTGTTTGCCTGCAAATGAGTTGCCAGCATCCTGTAATGCTGCTAGCTTGAAACACAGTCTCATCTCCTTTACAGTAATGAGAGCTGAGGAGAGCCAACTGGGGTGGTTCCCGGGAACAGGAGTGTGGGTGGAAGCACTGTTTTCTGTGGCATTCTGCTCTCCATGCTGGTGCTCTTAAAATCTTCACACCTAAATCAGCTGGTAAGGGATTTTGGAAGAACGGAGAATGTGTGTTCTGGGGTTAAAGGGTAAAAATCTGGAATTAGTCATGCTTGCGTTGGTACCTTCTATTTATCAGAAACATCTGATACGGTTTCAGATTTTTGAATCCATTTTGCTGACCGGGGGGATTCTGAAGTTGTAGCTACTTATTCTAGCAAAGTGATAGTGGCTCACTTACTGTTAATTCCATTACTGCTTCTTTCCTTCCTCCCTACCCCACCTACTTTGCTTATCTGCTACAATGTGGTTTATAACTGATATTTTGTAAGTGTGCTAGGAGGCTTATAAAGAAGAAAAGGAATAAAGGGAAACCTGTAGTTAGCTCCTTGAGTGATTTGTGAACACCTTGATTCACAATAATTATTTTATATTTATACATTTCTTGCCACTGCTTTCCTGGATTGGCATGCTCTTGATCGTGATGAGTCAATGACTGTAGAGCTGAAGCCCTTGGATTTCCTGTGAATGAGGATTTTTCCTGAAGAATTGCAGGATCTGTTCCTTGAAGTGCAACATAACTCCTGAGGGCATGTTCTCAGTTTCTGAAACTTGTCCAATCCACTCTGCTCAGTGCCACTGTGACCTTTTCCATAAGCCAAGATGTTATACCTTGGTGTGTGTTTGATATTATATGTACACCAACATCAGTAAAACAAAACAGAAGAACAGATTAGAGGATGTAATAGCAGAACTTTGAGAATTGGAAAAATAAGTCTTCTGTATGTCTGAATGTTACCCAGGCATGTGGCTTAATAAATCTGCTATAATCCTTTGAAGAAAAAAAGAACAAAACAAGGGAGATCATCCCCATCAGACGTTAGAAAAATAGGTTTATGTAGAGAAAGACCATATAGTAAAGTACAAAGCAGATGGTTGCAGGAAAGGTTTATGCAGCCTTAGCAAGGAGGTTTAATTTTAATGCATTGCTGAGAAGCAAATGCTTTTCTGCTTCTTTGAAGCAACAACTCTGCTTTTCTTGCCTTTTGTGAGAGACATGAAAGATAGTTCACTGTTGTCAGTAGAAGTTCAGGTCTCATTAGCTGTTTTCAAGTTGTTGTATAATGTTCATATGCCATGATTTGCTTTGCTTTCAGGCAGGTGAATGTCTTGATTGGTGGCTGTCAGTACAGTTTTCAGTAAAGTGGACTGAACACTGTCTAAGTAGTTTTAAATCCCATGATAGAATGATAATCACTGCCCTTAAGCAGAAAACTTTTTCTATTTTACTTCCTTCCCGTCTGTGCTCTAATTATACTCTGGTGGATGGTGGTTTGCATCCTCCAGGCAACAAAAAGGAAGCTGGGAGGGCTTGTTTCAGCGAACCCCCCCCCCCGGTGCAATAACTTGCCTCCTCCTGGAAAGCACCAGCCACTGGCTGCAGCAGTGCTCGTCCTAGAAACAGGTTCACTTGCGGTCCAAGTCCATCGGTTTCACTCCAGTTACTTGAGGGGGATATTTAGCCCTCTTGGTTGTGCAAGCAATCCCAGGAGCAAAGTGTGAGAATGCCTTTAAGCTTCTGGAGGGCTATTGGTGTGCCTGGCATACACTTAAGTTTAACTGTGCTCATTGTGGGATGTGAAAGCAATAGAAATTTCGAAAGGTCCTTTTAACATTATCATGAAACATTAGTAAGAGCCACGAACTGAAAGATGAAGAGATTCCAGGAAAATGAGTTAAGCTTTAATCCATGCTTGTGGATGTCATGTCCCTGCCAGAGACCCTGGCTCCTCTTGTAATTGCAGCTGTCATTCTGAGTGACCCGTCAGGGGAACTGGAGGAAGCAGATGAAACTGAAGCATCATCATTGGGTCACCGGAGTCAATGTCTAGTTTCGAACACGGTGGCAGAAACACTGTCCCCACAAGAGGGAAATGTAATTCCTTGCAACCAGTGGGTGGTAATTCTAGTTTCTGTACACCATTTAAAATCTGGAAAAATAATTTGATCCTCAATTTCAGGGCAGAGGGTTTTTTAAAATTTTATTTTTTTTAGCATGTTCTGCCATGCTGGTGTAGTAATTATACAGCAATATCAGCTGGAATCGATAATGAAAGCAAAATTTGGGAATAGTTACAGGATGTGTTACTGCTATTGATCAAACGCTACAGGGCTGTTTTTAAACACTGCTTTTCTCTTTGATCTTTTTTTTCCTATTGATTGAACAGAGTAGATAAACAACTGTCTGTGTAACATGAGCATTTATTATGGCTTTTAAGCTGACTAAGGACAGCTTTGAATTAAATATGAGCGTTTAAATGATGGTTTTCTAATAAGTGCTGTCTATAAAGACTGGCATGACAGTACAGTTTCATGTAAGCATGGTGAAAGGAAATGTAAATACAGGCATTCTTTTTCTTTCTTACTCAGAAAGAAGATATACATATTGCAAAACTGATTATAGGAGAAACAGAAGTGCTATTTTTAGTATGTAGTTATGTGTGGGCAAAAGCTGCTTTTCTCTTTTTTAATATATAGTTATGTGTGTCTTGCTGTTAAAAAACTGTATTGTCTTATCTTGGCATTTTTCAAGAGTGTTGTGTAAATTAGTCATCTTAAAATGTGGATACAAATGGAGCTACCAGTACAATCTGGTAGTTCTGCAATCACTTCAATGCAATTAATAGAAAACTTTCCATTGACTGTTTAATGAGTTAGATTGGACCCTGGGCTGTCATTGTTAATGTCTTGGAAAGGTCAGCATTGATTTCCTGGCATCCTTTTTGTCTCTAAGGAGGCTCTTTGCAATTCTGTGGAAGACATAGTGATAATGTTATTCCTCCTCCCTGATAATTCCCTGTATAATTTAAGTTCTACCTACCATCCAAGGCTTTGGGCAAAACCAGACAGATCGAAAAATGTTGCATTTTAGGGAAGTTGTTTTTATCTTAAATGCCTAAATAATATTTCTGCATAATTTCAAGTTTTCTCCTGCCCTTCAGGTTATTTTGAATTTTATTCTAGTATTGTACTGCTGTTATTTTTTCCTACTGATTGGGTATATTAAAAAAAAAAGACTATTCCTGCAAATGGAATCAGCCTGCCATGTTGCAGTGTAGAAAGTAAGCTGTGTTGCCTTTAAAGTAATGCACTGCAGACCTCTAACATGGCATGCATAGGGAAAGCTGCACATTTTTGGGGATCCAGATCTTTGGATTCCTACCTTTTCAAAACCACCCGACGCCTCTGCAAAGTTTCCACTAAGCGGGCTAGTTTGTCTTGCCATGAAAAGGTTATTTCCACTAAGGCAGTGCTGTCAGACTGCTAAAATGCTGGTGTTATTAGTCTGTTTTGGAAGCTTGCTTGGGCTGGCCATGCAACAGGCCTGAATGAAATTGTTTCTCTGGCTCTGCTGTGTAATGCACCGTGTGTTGGAAAGCACGGGGTTTTCTCGTACAAGTGAATGGCTATGCTGGATGGACTGCAGTCCTTGCAACAGGAATATAAAATCCACCCAATAAAATGGAGGGCTTGGAGAAAAGGGAGTCCTGGGAAGAGGGCCGGGGAGATTCACTCACAAGGCTGATGTTTGAAAAGGATAACTATATCCTCACATTTCTTCTTCAATGTGCAATGTGCCCTGCTTGCCACAGGACAAGAAGATAAAGTCAAATATTAATTCCTGAAAATATATTAAGTGAGGTATTGACATCTAGGATCTCCTGGACGTGACTTTGTGACTCACTGTCACGCTTTCTTTGATTTTCAGGATACTGGGGTTGGGAAATCGAGCATCGTTTGTCGGTTTGTCCAGGACCACTTTGATCATAATATTAGTCCTACTATTGGGTAAGTACCACACATAATATTACTTTGGTTTTCACTGGTCAGTGAGGTTTCAAATCTGACCCTTGAATGATTTAAGTCCTGAGGTCCTACAGCCAAAACAGTCTAAAGTGGGAAGCTCTCAACAAGACAAAAACCAAAACCCCACAACCCAAGAGGCTGTGATCTGCTCAATGATCAGGTCATCCCAGAGCTGAGTAATGGCAGCAAGACCATGGGAAGCCCTTAAAGTGCCTTTGTTGAGTGTCCTGGTAGTCTGGGCTGGAACATGGACAGTGTATATTTCCCCATATGGATGTGGTTTTGTCTAAATTTAGGATGTGTCACACTGTCCTTTCTTAAAATAGGAACAGTGCAATTTATCTAAGTATAATTAATTTATATAGCTTCTCTAAAAACTACTAAGCTTCCATGTATCAGACCATCAGAATCCTAATAGTCCTGTTGTAGATTTTAATTCAGGTTTTTTTTTTTTCTTTTAATATCTTTAGGACAGATCTTCCAAGTCTAGTGTGACCTGGAAAATTTTTAAAATTATCTTTTGAGAAAGATCTCTTATGGGAAAGGAAGCTATTATGGAATGTACAGAAAGGAGTAATTTGGCAGGAAAGGGCTGATCTGGCATGTATGTCAGAGGTGTTTTAAGTTGTTTGTGAAGGATTGGTATTGATTGCTGTGTGTTTTTCAGAGGGTTAGACGGTACCGTCTGAAGCTCTACCTTTCAAGGCATGCCCATTTCAGGACAATTCTGGATTCCTGAGTGAGAGGAATAGAGAAAAATGGACAGAGAGAAAGGAAGCATGTCATGAATAAAATTACTGGCTGAAGGCCACTTGTTTGCAGTGCAGGAATTGATGGCAACTTGAGTGTTTTTTTTTTTTTTACTTGTAAACTGTTAGCAGCCGTTTTCCCCAAGCAGTAGTTGTTGCTAAGTAAATGCCTTCTGCTCAATTTGGAAAACAATTTTCCTCTGTTATCATAATTATGAAAACTAGAGGGATTTTTTTTCCACTGGGAGATTAAAATGTGAAGGCTAGCTTCACACAGGTAGTAGTATTTGTCTGCACAGATAAGGGTTTTTTCCTTCCAAATTATTCAACTGTTTAAAATATATAATCCTTGCAATCAATAGTAGCCACTGTGGATCTATAAAGTTCTTATTTTTGAAGCTGTGAAGTGTTGCTTATTGGTTTGAGAAGGAGGGTGACAACTGAGAGAACACACCCTGAAAACAACCAGAGAAATGCTGCCCATTTTTTTTCCTTAGTATTTTCATAAGCAATTCAGCATTGTTAAATTCAAGCAATTTGCAGATGGCTGTAGAGAAGAACTCTGGTATATCATTCTCCGGAAATGTTTTGTTCAGTCATATGTCATTTGATGTCATTCATTGCTTTTGTAACGACCATGCATTGTATCAAATGCATCTTTATGAGCCAGGAAAAATGTTATCACAACAAAAATGGTTCAGCAGGACCCAGATAGGATGGGGAAAACAGAAATCTGCCGGAGTTTGGCAGTCTCTCCTGCCAGCTTTCAAACGAGCTGCTGTAATACAGAAAAAGCCTATACATTTGTAACATTCTTTCCTAAAAGAAAAAATTTTGAAAATATAGACCTATCTCATTTCCTATGGAAAATAAAAGAAATTACAAAGACTTCTTCATCGCAGTTGAATGGGAAAACGACTTTTTTGCATTTGTTTACCATGTACACTCCAGCAGGTGGCTTTTCTGTTCCCTGGTGATCCAGTCTCATATGTTAAAGTGAAAAGCTGCACATGATGTCTGTTGCTTCTTTCTCAAGTCTGAATCACCAAGAAGATGAAGCTAACAAGCAGCAGAAGCCACATGTGAATGGCAGGAGCATTTGTGTTCCCGGACCCGTGAAAAAATGCCCTCTGAACTTCAGAGGCTTTTCTCTTCTTTTAAAAAAATACATCTATAGGTAGCATATGTCCTATCTGAGAAAACGGAGACTTCTACTTCTGCAGGTATTTTATCAAGGTTTTGGAGTTTTCCCCAAATGCTGTCTAGTCCAGCAGCGCTCGCTAGGGTCCACAGGTTACATATTCAGAGTGTCAGTTAAGTTACAAATTTCTCTTTCTTCCTTATTTTCAGGGCATCCTTCATGACTAAAACTGTGCCATGTGGGAATGAGCTTCATAAATTTCTAATCTGGGACACAGCTGGTCAGGAACGGGTGAGTATTAGTTTGCAGAATGTTTTTAATATCCTGGTCTCTCTTAATGTGTTGATGTACTTTTTCTAAACCTTTCACCATCAGAAGACTTTGTAAGTATCAACCTCCTGAATCTTTGCAGGGCTCTGCAATGCAGGTGGTCAGCAGGCACCAAGTATGTAGGTTCCCTTTCCATGGATGGAGAAAATGCAGAGACAGGCTGGCCATACCACTTACCTAAAAAAACCTGAACCATGGTGTGAATTGTCAGTGACCTTCCCCAAGACAGCTTGAGCAGTGCCCCAGCAACAACCAGTTCCCCTCTGCTTTCATCAGGTTTGTGTGTGGCAGCTCCCATTGGCACTGGAAAGACTTTGACTTGCAGCCCATGGCCTGGGGGTGGTCTGAACTTAGGTGGTGACTCTAGGAGTTGTCTTGGATTGGAACAGTGAATATGGACATGGCTTGTGTGTGCTGTTATTATTTAGAAAATTACCACTGGCAACCTGAACCACTTTGGGGTTTTGTCTTCATTTTTTTCAAGTGTGTGAAGCACATTGCTCAGATCAAGCAGCTTTTCTTTTGACTTAAAAAAAATAAAGCCATGATGGGTTTTGGGGCATTAGTTCATCTTGACTGTATATAAGTCTAGCTGATATTTTTTTTGTTTTAATAGCCTCAGTGTCAGTAGTATTCAGTAATGGACTGTAGAGCTGAAGGTTTCTTTTAATATATGCCCACATTTGTCTTGAGAAATATGAGAGAAATGGAAAAACCTATGCATGCTTCTAGAACATCCTCAAAATTGTGAAATGGTGCAATGTCTCTTCATAGGAAATTGTAGCTATGCTCACAGTAGGTTGGGATGAAATGAGATGCTTACACAGACTGGGATGTCAGTCCTGATACATCCTACTGTATTCTCCATACCTTGAATGTGAATTGTGGGCAAAGAAGATTTTTACTCTTAGTTGTAGGAAATGCTTGTGCTTTTATTTACAATGCACAGCATGAGGTAAAGTGATTCTGATGAAATCTGTTGGCTCATAACAATTCAGTAAGTTATTTGTCATGGGAAAACCATATTTGAAACCTAATTCTTTCCCTTGAATCTTGTTTGTTCCATTTCTGTATGGTCTAGAGCTGATAACTAATTATTGCAAGAGGTAGCGAAAGTTAAGTTTTCTTTCCTATGGTTTCAGCTTCCTTGCTTATTCCCTCTCTTTTCTCTCCAATGCTCTGCTCTCCTTGCTTCTTCTTTTCCTTTTAGCACTTTACACACAAAACTCAGTTGGATTAATACTTATATCAAAATCTAACTATCTTCCTACATAGTCTAAGGACTCTCAAAGCCCTTTAAAAGTAGGTGAATAGTAATATTCATATTTACTGAAAAGAATGGGGCCTCATTTGAGGCAGGAAATCTGTGACTGAGCTCTGACTCTTGGACACAAAATCCATCCTTCCCAACTAGTCCCTTGTGTTTCCTCTCAATTTTTTTTAGCTCATCATTTTTCAAACATCTGCTTTCCTTTTTTTTTGTGTGTATGTGTGTGAAACTGTGGTGACCGTGAGCACCACAAACTTTGTTAGATTGCTTAGAATTTATTGCAGATGAGACATGTTAAAGGTTTTCATTAATTAGTAATCACGAATTAGTCCAGGGACCATCTTTTTATTCTGTGTTTGCACAGTGTATTCCCAGTCCTTCACTAGGACTAGTAAAGTGTAGTGATATAGTAAACAAAGTTTATTGGTGTTGAGTGCAAGCTACAGAGGCAGACAAGTCCCAAGATGAGGTCCATACTGGTGCCGGTCCTTCTCTGTCCTAGAACATTCCTGTTTTACATTACAGCTAAACACATCATGCTTCTCAATATCTTGCTCACTTTAATCAGGGGCTTTTGGTTGCTTTGTTTTGTGTTGCTCCTTCTGATCTGCTCTTCAAGAACAAATGTCTCCCTCCTGTTAATTTTTTTTCTAGTTATCCTCTGAACAACAATGATGACCCAACATTTCCAGCCTATCCTATCCTCTGGGCCTGTTGCTGTTTTCACAGTGTACTAAAAAATGTCTTCTGAGTGTTGTTTCTGCTTTGAGAATTGTCCTCCCCTTATTCTTTGCAATTTTTGTTGAGGCTTTGTGTTCCACTGCTGAAGCCTGGCAGTTTTGTCAGTCTGTGCTGAGAACAGTGTTTGGGACTTCCTGCTCTTTCAACATTGCCTTCGTTTGGCTTCACTCTCCTAAATGCAAGGCCAAGCATAGGCTTGTGCTTATTCTGGAGCTGGGGTGCCCTGTGCTTCCCCAGCTGTGCCAGCTGTGTCTGTGTGCTGATGTGGAGCATTCACAGCAGAAGAGCCCGGGCTGAGATTTAACTAAGCCTCATTTATGCTATGAAAGTTAAGCTCAAACCTTTACCATGGTAGAGCAGGCAGGTGGAAACAACAGTGGTGGCACTTCTGTGGTCCTCATGCATGAGTTTGTCCTTTTTAATGAGTTTTCACTTCCCTGTTCATGATTTTCTCTGGGAAACTGCTAGCTTGGAGTCAATGCTGCAGAGTGACAACAGTGCAGCAGAAAATGGAGATTAAAAGCTTTTCTATCTTATCCCTGGTGGGAGTGAATGCTGAGTGTACTTCTTAGGAGGAGACCCTGGAGAGGGGTATGTTGCTTGTTGTGAAAAATTCACATAGTACATGATTACAAAATGAGAGAGAGCTTCTTAACCCTTTTATCTTGTTTTTTTCTTTCCCTGTTTCTTGACTAGAAAGAAACAAACTGGCAGCACACTTCACAAAATCCCCCTATCTTCTGTGCCTAAGTACTGGTCTCTGTGGACCTGGTTGCTTTGTGTTGGTGTGCTATCCAATAAATTTGCTTTATTTTTTTCTTCACAGTCACTTTCTCTCCACACCACTGTTTCCCAAATGTCACTTTTTTCCCTCCTATCTCACGTTTTCCCCATTAGCTTTGAATTGTTGCCACAGACTTTGGGACTTACATGCCTGACAATTATGTTGTTATTAGCAAAGATTCCCTCCCCTAAGAAGAGTCTCCTCGCAAGTTAGTTAATGATGTTTTTATTAGCATAGATTTTGGTTCATGGTGCCCTAAGTAGCTTTTAATTACAATGTTTTGTTTGAATACCTTGGGTGCCTGCCAGCTTTTCATTTTGCCAGCTGAGGAATATTGTAGCAAACAGGGAGTCTGAGGGCCCTGTTTCTAGGGAAGGAAGATTTATTTCTGTCCTTTTAAAATTTAGTGTGTTGAACTCTGGGGCTTTTAATTTTGTTTAATAGAAGAGGCCTCAATTACTTGAGCCCAGTTTAAAGCTCGATAGGAATTATCCTGAGTTGTGAGCTTTTTCTTTTTTTGTTTTTTAACCTTCTCCATTTCCAGGAAAAGACTGAGAGATGACATGTCCGCAGCTCTTTATAGCTCCCTCTTTTCTGAGTGGCAGTAGTTGTTCTGGTGATTCAGAGACAGTGTCACAACACCATCCATCAATGACTTGAATTATTTCTGCAGGCGAAACACAGCCTGAATTTTGCTCTGTGGTGTCATAAATGTGGCTCTGATGGTCTCCACAGCTCAGTCAGAGTGAGAGTGGTTCATTGTGTGTGGTGTGAGGACCTCTTGCACGCTGCAAATGTTGACAGGTGACTTGGCAGTGTGTGAGAGCACCATTAGAGCGTTAGAGCTAGCAAGCAAATATGTTATTTTTGCAGTTTTCAGAGTGAGCATAAAGCACAGTAAATCGTTTAAGGGATGCATTTGAATGTGTTTTTTCTTAAGCTTCAGCAAACTTGCACCACTTGCAGCTGGATGGTGAGTCATGGTTTTAAGTGTGGTGTCCTCTGCATCCTCTGTTTTAACGACTGTAAACTTCAGAACAGCTAAGCACAGGTCACTTCCGTGATGTTGCAAAAGTTTCTTTTCTGCCTATTTAAAATACTTTTAAAAGGTTAACCTGAAAGTGTTGAGATTTTTCCTTCTTCAGTCGAAGAATTCTTAGACATTGGAAAAAATGCTCACTCTTATATATATATATATCTGTATAAAATCTTCAATTTAACTAGCAAAAAATACTTGTAGATCAGAGACAGATCTTTCCTGATTTACTCAGCTTGCAAATCCTGAGAACTGGAATTTCAGCCTGCAATCATGTAAGGAAAACTACTCAAGGTTTTAAAATGCTAAATGGTATCTGAAAGTGGCTTTCATGCATAACATTTTCCCCATTTGCTCTTTGCCAGCTGAGAACGTCAGGAATTTTGTATCCCTCCCTGTTCGAGAAGCTTGTGTGTCAGGATAATCTGTTTAATGCTTTTGAGTTTTGCCTTTGCTTCTCTCTGCACCACCACAGTTTTCTGTTCTTATGTTGGCAGCCACTGCCTTGAAGGTGGCAGGAGTGGGGCATGTAACTGCCCAGACTTGGGCAAGTGTCCTTCAGGTGGGTTTTTGGACAGGACTGAAGGGGTTTCATGGGAGTGGCCTGGAAGGAGAAACAGGGCACCCAAAATCACATGGAGAGGTGTGGGAATAGCCTGCTATATGTCTAAGATAAAAGTCCAGAAAGTGTGAGTGTGCGTAATAGGAAGGGGAAGGAAGTTGCAGGGCTGTGATGCTGCCCACACATGACAGCTAGTAGCTGAGCCAGAGGCTGTGGCTGTCCTTGCCATTAGTGGCACCCAGATAGAGAGTAAGAGTAGGGATCTCTGACCTTGAGAGAAAGAAAGTGATTTGGTCTGGCCACTCAGATGCAACGTATGTTGTCAGCGAGCAGCTTCATAGGAAAGGGAATGAAATTTAGTCAAGTGATCACAGCTGTCAGGAAGCAAATCTTGTGTTGCTGTGCACCTGCAGGTGCCTGAGAAGGCACTGTGTAGGAAAATCGTAGATGAATTCAAAGTGTGTAGCACTTGCTGAGCACTGGTGTGATTCTGCTCAGTCTGTGCACCCTTACCCTTTCCACCGGTGCTTATGGGCAGGATTAGAATCCAGTGAGAGCAGGGGATGTTCTTTACAGCCTAGAATAGTAAAAGCAACCAAATACAGGAGTTAGGTGATGGTTGTAGTTGTTGGTTTTGCTTTTGCTTTTTTGCCTCTTGGCTGTGGAGTTGGGAAGAGGCAGCCCTGCTGCGGCAGTATGCCAGTCCTGGGATATAGCGCCACAGGATGGTGCAAAGAGCTGCTGACATGAATTAATGTTCCCTGGTGTGCCTGGCAGATTGAATGAATCCCAACTGTCTTCAGCAGCATTTGTCAGCCTGTATATAAACAAGCAGGAGTGGTAGTTTTTATTTCTGTGTTGTTTTCTAAATCAGCATTACATTAGACAGGGTTAAGAGACTTCCACTACCACAGCTCAGGTGTGATTTACGCTGTGCTCCCTTATTTTGGTTTTCTGTTCCAAGTATGATGTGACGGTTTTCCTTCTTCTCCATTCTTTACTGTTAGTAAAGAGGAAACATGGTAAGTGTTACCTGTAACCAAATATGCCCCTCCATGATGAGATGCACAGGAAGCAGAAAGCAAAATACTACTAGTTGACTTCATTGAGATGGCCAGATGAGGGGTTGCAGAATCCCAAAATACTCCTGGAATCAATGAGAGAAACTCTGGTTATGCTCAGCTTGCATTTGCACCATGTAAGACTGAATTTCCTCTCTATACTGTGGGGCTTACAGCTGTAAAGGTCTGGGCAGCTTCTAGTTGGACCCTTGGGTTCTGCTTTCAGAGGAAATTTCATAATGCATGTGGTCTCACTTCTTTGCTTAGTGTCAGAGATGATGAACCACAAGTGCAAAGTGGATGTGTTGGTAGAGGAGCCCAACGAAGAAGGTGCTCTGAGCCCAGTCAGCATTGCACCAGGATTCATGTGACTGTAGGTGTGGAGCACACTGTGTATCCCTGAGGAGGAGAGTCCTGGAACTCTGCATGAAGTAATTGATTCTGGGTTTTGGCATGTCTTTGGTAAAATAAGTTTCTTATTTATATTTTGAGTGGTCCTTTCAGCCTGGCTGCTGGATTGGAAAATGTACCCCTGCAAACCTGAGTATGGCACTGTGTGGATTAGCAACCTCAGCCTCACCAGTTGTTATCAACCTCTCCAAAAGCAAAATGGGACTAATGAGTGATGCAGTTGGTCAAATAGGCAAACTTTTTTTGGTGGACACCGAATGGGTGGCATGAAACTTCTAAATTCCCGCAGTAGGTGACCTGCTAATGGTAGTTTACTCATTATACAAAGATGGGACGTTTTTCCAGTGCTTAGAAGGTGGAAAGCAGTTGAGATGAAGTTTGGTAGTCTAAGTACCAAGCTTCTGTATTTTTTGCTCCTAACAAAAATATATGCTGTTAAGTTGTCGGTGAGTTTTAAAATTTTTTTGGGGGGGAAACAGAGGAGATGTATTCACCAATTAAAGAATGATCATCTGAGTATGATGCAGACGTGAGAAAAGTGTTAGGGGATGTGCAGTTAAGGCTGTTTGATGTCTATAATGCTGCATAGAAACTTGGTCACCAGTAGTCAGGAAAGATGAACTGAAGCTGGACCAGGCACAAGGAAAGGTGATTAGACCCTGATTTCTCCCTTTTACATTATCTTCAGAGAGGAAGAACCTGGTATAGCAAACTGACAAAGTTAAATCTGCAAGCTTGTCACCTTGTATTAATATTTCAGCTAAAGGCAAGCAGTGATCCCTTAATTTTACTAAGCCAAGGTGCAAGCAAATTACAAGTAATTTAGTAATTAGGAATTCAAAATGTTATTAATTGTCAAAGTAATATGATCCCTGTAGCAGTATAATGAAAAAAGAACACTAATTATTTTAGGCAGAACGTTGATCAGCTTTTGAAATGGACTAGGAGTGTGATTATTTGTGATCAAATCACAATAATCACACTCCTATTGTAATCACACTAGGAGTGTGATTATTGGTGGGAGCTGATGGACATCTCTTTCTGGGTCTGTGTTTTCCTGTTAAGCTAAGGGGATGTGAGCTACTGCTGGCTGCTGGAAGGAAGACATATGCCAGAGTGCTGTTCTCAGCTGCAGGTTATGGAGGGGCTGACTCCCTGGGAAGTTGGGGCTGTAATCTGAATGTTTGTGTGGCAGAGCATGGAGTGGCTGCCTGAGCATTTTGAGGTGGTCCTTCTCAAATAGAGTTGCTCTTATGCCAAATCTCAAACTGCTTCTGTTTCTCCTAATTTTCTTGGGAATTACTGGTTACAGAAATACTGAGCTATAAAATACGGAAGGTATTCCCATGAGATTTTGTTTTTGAGCTGTTTTTTTGTGTGTCACTTGTTTTGGGCATCTGTCCCACATTTAGTCATTGGCAGGTGAAAAACATGCAGATTAGTATTTTGTATCCCTTTAATTAATTTGGTGTGGCTCTCTTTTTCCAATTAATTAGGCCAGAAAAATGTTCAAGAGTACTTTGCTTTTGGGTACTGATTTAAAAGAAAAATTAAACACAATAATTTGCATCATATTGGAAAATTCATGTTCATGAAGCACATTTGTTAGGTGTCTATCATTAGATCATGAAACTCATGCAGTTAAAATTTTTCAGCCTCTCTTGATTCATTCAGTGTTCCAAAGATGCTTTTCCTGTTTTCTTGAAGAAAACTGATTTCTTGTGACTGGGATGTAGTGTATTGTCATATTTGTTTATTAGCCTGTATAAGAGAATGATAAAGGGCATTTTTTTGTTCAGTTTGTTTGTTTGTTTTAAATTACTTTCATTTTTGCTTTCTGGCCCAAACACTGCAAATATTCTTCAGTGAAACAGCTCTTAAGGGAAGTGTTCTTGTCAGCTGGTCAGAAGAAAAGGGAGAGAAATTCCCAAGATGTTGTACAGGTTCTCAGTGTGCTTTCAGCACCAGTCTTGAAGGAATTTGGAGTATGTGAGTTTAACTGCATGGCTCCTGTGAAGTGTGATTACTGTTATCTGAGACCTCTTTGTAAATTCATGAATGCTGTGTAATCTAGATTAAAATGTAATCTGGATTAAAACCAAATCAGCATGTGTGTAGGGTATGTATGTTTTTTTCCTGGAGTTTACAGATTGGGGGGAGTGTGCATATACCATGAAAGGTCAGATGTACCCTCCACAGTTAAGGTTCCTGACTTTCAGGCTACTTCAACACAACTCTTATGTTGAGGAGAAGGTCTTGAAAGTTTGTAGGAGAAGATTGTAGGAGGTAACTTCTGGTTGCAGGTGTTCAGTGAACCAACCAGGCAAGATGCCCTCCTAGACTCCTTTGTGATTAGGAAGGACTTGAGGGATGTGGTAGTAGGTGGGATGCTTTGGCCACAGTGATCATGAAACAAGTAAGGAGTCCAATGTTTTCTTTAGACCTCCTCTGCTGTTAACATACTTGAAAAAGCCCTTCTTGTTATCTGAAGTGATGCCTCAATCTTGTCAATGTTTAAGAAGCATTTGGACAGTGCCCTTAACAAGATGCTTTAACTTTTGGCCAGCCCTGAATTGATCAGGCACTTGGTCTGCGTGATTGTTGTAGGTCCATTCTGAAACTGAAAATTTCTGTTGTGATTTAGCCTAAAAATTCTGGAAAGCATTTACTGTGTTAAGCATGCAAGTAATAAAGCTGCACGCTGAAACCCCAGAAAGCACACATCTACCCAGCTCCCTCGGGATCTTGGCTGATCCCATTTCTTCAGACCACGCTTCTTGACTGATTCCTCTTTCTTTTCTCATCTTCTTTCCTGCTGTTTTCTCTTATTAATGAGCTCTCCCACCTGCCTCGCTCCCCAAAACACTTCAGCACTTGACCATCTGTCACTGCTGCTGTGCATCCATACTGTTATAAAAGAAAGTGCCGACCTTGAGCTGGTGTGCATGATCTGTGATAAATAGCTTACAAACTGGCAAGTGAACCAGCACTGCAAATAAATTGCCTGATATGTTGCACATGAAACAGCAAGAAATATGGAGGCTGTTAAAAGTCTAAATGCTCAGTCAGTAGGTACAGTTCTGGGAAAAAGATGTGTCCAGTAAATGTGCAGAAGTTTGCAGTGTAACATGTGGGTCTATGCATGCTTGCTGGGCAATGAGGTTCAGACCCTGCCCTAATAATTTGATTTAGGTGCTGACCTGCAGCTTAATATGCAGCTTTTGCACATAACCTCCCCCCAAAAAATTATAAAATGGCTGCATGAGCATACTGAGAGTGAATGCATTTTCCAAGAAAGATTATTTTTGGTTTGATTGAGACTAAGCTTAGTTGAATCAGCAGAAAGACTTTTTTTACTTCCTTTCTCTAATTGTAATTGTAGGCTGAAATTCTAAATCAGCTGCTTAGTCATTGGTAAATTATGAAAATTATGCTGTTCTTCAGTTGTTACAACAAACATGTTTATTTTTTGGGTTTTTTCCTCAAAAAATGCTTTCTTTGGAACAAAAAGCTGAAGAATAACTGCAAGAATCCATGTTTTTTAAAATATCTGTCATAGTATAGGGTAGGTAAACAAGACAGGTGTTCAGATTTTTCTGAAAAGTTAATTTTATCCAACTCATTTGCAATTTTTTATAAAATTCAAACCCAATCTGAATCCAGTCATTGCTTAGATCTATAAAAAAAGACTGTGGTTTTCCAGGGAAAGGCATCCCTATGCCCCTATTCAGGTTAGGCTTTGAAGTGTAGGTGATTTTCCTGTCAAAACATGTCCTCAGAGTCCGTGCTCATTGTGGAAATGATGCATTGAACCAGTAAGTGCTGGTTTTGTAAATTTAGTGGGATGAAGAACAGCAGGAGATAAAGAAGGTCTGGCTTCTTTGTGTTTAAGGAAAATGAGAGATGGGTGACCACTGATAAGATCTGTTCTTTGTGGGATGAAAGAAAGTGGGTGGTCCTGCCATGGCAAGTCTTTGAGACCTGGCAAAGTGTGTGATAATTCTGATTTATTAATGATACTTTCTTTTGGGGGTTTATGTTTTAACAGTTTCATTCCTTGGCTCCCATGTACTACCGAGGTTCAGCAGCAGCTGTGATAGTGTATGATATCACCAAACAGGTAAGACCTTTGGGATGCTTTTTGCCTGTGCTAACTCCTGTGTTTGGGCCTGAGTTGGAGTTAAACCCCACAACTGCAGCATATAATTGCAGCATATAATGAAGGGATTGTGTATATGATTTGGTAGTTTGTGTAGATCTGGGTGGAGGTGTCCAACTGCCTTAAAACATTAAATAAGAAGTCCTGCTTCTGTGTTGTTTCAACTTCATGTAGACAAAAGGTTTGGAGACTGCAAACATTTCTTTGGGTTTCCTCTGACTAAGAAGACAGGATTAATATCCTGCTAATACCTAATACCCTACCACCACCACCTGTGTTCGTGTGGAGTTGAATTTTGACTACAAACAGCAGCTGTTAGCTTTATCATCTGAGTAGAAATTAAGTTGTTTGCATATTACTGATTTTAAAGCTAATTATTTTTATCTAAGCATATCATTTAATGTTTGTATTACTGGCGTCATGTCTTAATTTTGAAACTGGTAATGAAATCATAAGTCTCTGACATTTTGTCTCAATATTATTCATTTGGAATGAAAATTGTATTTTTAGATCCTTAACTTCTCTGGCTCATTTCTCAGGCAGAGGAGGCTAGGAGATTCCAGCTGAATGCCTCTTTCACTCCTTTTGGGAGAAACCCCTGCTGATATAGCAGAGTTAGAGGCAGTGCTAATGGATGCATGGCCAGGAGAGTTCACTAGCATTTTATTCCTTTCTTGCCAATTGGCTTATTTACTGAGGTTGGGAGGGCTGGTTTGGTTCCCCAGTGCATTAGTGTAATGATCAGTCACTGGGGGTGGTGGTCACTGTTGTGCAGCAGTGCTGTACTCCACTGCTAATTTGCCAAGAAAAGGTGAGGAAGAGTGAATCATGCTGGATTGATACTTTTGATTTAAACATCTTACAGTTGATCTTGTAATATATTGTAAGAATAAAGTTTTGTTTTGCCAACCTTTCTCCAAGCTTACGTGGAACAGCTCTCAGGATAAAGAGGGGGAAATAGGAGAGGAAGGTCAATGTGTATTCACTTTCTGATGCTTAATATTCAGTGTTAATTATTAAAGTGGAATGGATTTTTTTTCCAAGGGACTGATAGGGCTCTACCTTTGGTGATACTGATGCAGCTATTGCTGATTTAGACACAACCCTTATGTGCATTTCTGAAGGGGAACAAATTATAATACAATCTAAAAATTATAATCTATTTGGGAGTTCACTTTGTCAGTAAGAATTTCAACTGTGCATTATAATTAGGATCTCCAGAAAGAAGTGTTATCTTAAAGCTACTACTTCGCTAGTGTAAAGAAATAGAAAAAATACTACTTAAAGGTAGGTAGCATGAGATAGTTTGATTTTTGTGCTTGGAGGGGAAAAAAGCCAAGTGAATTGTTACCTCTCTCTTCAGTTTTATAATACGTAAGTTGAGGTTTACTAGATGAGGTTTACCACATTTGGAAATGCAGGGAAGTAGGCATCTCTGTGGAAGCTCCATTGGATTTTACCAAAAATATGACAGTGATTGAGATGGTAAGCCGCTGGACAGAAGCAAAATTAGACAAATGAAGCTCATATTAAGTGAAGGAAATGAGCTACTAGGCGAGTTGGGGTAGTTTCTTCATTGCTGGAAGTTTAATATTCAGTGCTGCATTGGAACAGGGAGGAGGGGAAGTGGAAAGGAGGGGAAGCATCTAAGTTCAAGAATTAATTTGAAGAGGTCTTATGGCCTAAAGCTTGAAAAGTGAATTGCATAGATAGATAAATGATCTTCCAGTCTTGTGATCTATATAATAATTATTGCATTAATACTGTCAAAGCTATGCTACCCTACTTTAAAAAATAGGCAAATACATTGGCAGAGAGTGTGCTGGTAGCTTACTTTGTTATTTCTCTGATGTAGGATTCATTTCATACTTTGAAAAAATGGGTGAAAGAACTAAAAGAACATGGTCCTGAAAACATTGTAATGGCCATCGCTGGAAATAAATGTGATCTTTCTGATATCAGGTAATACTTTTTGTTTGTTTCTTTCATTGCATTAACTATATTGTTTCTTCCCTTCAGGAAACAATTTTCCTTCATTGTTATAATAGTATATAATTTTGGCCTCTTGTACTAGAATCAGTGATTCTAGCAATGCACAACCTCAACAACAACAGCATGATTTGAATTATGTCTTTTTTTAATCTCTTTTACTGCCCTTCCTCTTTATTTGTACAATAAATATATCGTTTATTTGGTGAATCATTGGGAATGGAAAAGGGTTCTCTTTTTTGTTTCTCCTTTCCATTCTGTTAAAAAGTGCAGAATGTAGTAAGTGATGATGTAGTCAGCAATGTAAAGCTGGGAGGGTGGGCAAGAGGTGGGAAAATATTAATCACAGAACTTTGAGAACTTGTGATTTGCAAGAACAGAAATGGTTTCATAATACTAGATGTAGAAAGTGTATTTCTGGGGTTTTTTTGAGCATAACCTCAAGTAAAATTTTGTCCCCTGTGTGAAGCAAAGAAACTCCTAGATAAAAGAGGGAAGGGTTGAATCCACACCCCTGCAGAAGAGCTGAGATGTTGCTATTTGGAATGAGAGTGAAGCTAGAATCACTCTTCTGCTTGTTAGCTCTATTTTGGACTTGCATTTATCCTTTCAGGAAATGGAAGCACATTCTGCTGTACAGTAGCGATTCTGTGTGTCAGTCTATGACTATTATTTCTTACTTCATCTATGAGTACAAACTCAATGATCATATTTGATGCTTTCTCCCTGTGACCTCATAGGCTCTCGTGGTTGTTCAAATACATCCCTATGTGTTTAGTCGTTGTTACTTTGGCCCAGATTCACCAGAGCTCTGGAGCATGTGTGTAACTTCCAGTAAGTGCTGCAGTGCTTTATTGAATCAAGGCCTATGTGAGGGTTTGATCTGTGTGGGTTTTGTTTTGTCCTCTCCCTGCCACTGTCAGCCATGAACCAACACAAAGTTGCAACTCACTGCTTTCTGTAAGTAGTGAACAAGCCCTAATTCTGGCAAACTTCTGGTTTCTCTTGGGGTAAGAGTCAGGGGCACAGATGTATTGGCATCTCCTACATGACGTTGCGATATGCTGATCATCATGGTGAAACTGAGTCCTATGAGACAAAAATTTCCAGATGTGAAGGAGGAAAAAAGAGGAAAGGACATAACCAGCCCTCTTCCTGCATGCGGTTGTACCAATTTAAGACTTTAAAAAAATCCTGCATCCCAGAAATGTTGTGAAAGTACTGGGCTTTCACAGACCACTGTGAAAGCAACAGAGCAACTGTGATTTGTGATCTCCTCATGGTATTATTATCAACTACTACCTGTAGTTTACTGATTGCTGATCATCCAGTTCTTGCTCCTGTTCAGCCAGTATAGCTCTTCTTTGCACAAATTGTTTTGCTGTGTGAATGGTCCTCATTGTATTCCATGAGATAATGTCTCTTAATCTCTTTGGTTTTTATGGGAGAGGACATTTTTTCTCTTCATAATTATGAATAGTTTTGGTAATATTTTTTGTGCAGTTGTTCTTTTTGCATCCCCCAATCTTTTTTCTTTCTGAAGTTATCCAGTGATGTCCAGTTAAAGTTATTTTGGTGGAAAAATAGAGAGTAGACTGTCTCATATGTGATATATTTTCATAGTTCTTCCAGAAATCTGATTTTTTATGCAATGCATGCAGCTATTTGCATTTTCTGTCTGCTTTATATCTTCAGATTTACTTCAGTAAAAATGGTTTTAGATGAAACATGTCACCAATTTATCAGATTTTTTCTGATTAGTAGAAAATACACATGCCTTTAGGCACAGAGAATTTACAAGTAAGATAATGTGAGCACACAGGAGCAAGCTGCTGTTTTCATGCATTTTTGGCATCTCTCCTTGGTTTTGTAGAGCTTTTGGCAGATATTTTTTCTGGATATCAGAGAGGCAGCTGCTTTTAAGAGCAATGTGAATAGATGCAAAAGAGGTGAAGCTGACCTGGCTCAAGTTGGTTTGATTCAGTCATCTCTATGAGTATAAGAGATAATGTAAGGAGGAGTTAATGTATTTCTCATAATCATTGACCATGTTACCCTCCCTGTTTAGCATCTAAAATTTTGTTTTGAGCTGCCAAGATGTATTTAGGACACTCAGGGATCACACTGCTTTTCCTCGATGTTGTTAATAAGCTATCAGCAATTCTTGGTGCTCTGTTGAAGTAATTTTCTTCTCTACTTTGAAGGAATTTCTACAGATAGGCAAGAAATTTTATCAAATATAAATCCTCATCTTTGTAGTACTGTCAACTCTTAGAACTGCTGAATGTTCAGCATACTTCTAAGTAATAGGAATAAGGCTTTCTTCTGATGTGTCCTGCTCTTCTGACAGGCCATTAAAAAGTGCTTTCAAAGACAGGACCTGAAACTTCAATGCTAAAATGCTGTAAGTGTCCATAATACTGTTTTGTGCATTATAGAATTAAATAGTTGTAACAGCAGCTAAGAAGTGTTCACTTCCCTAAAAATGTGGTTCACCTTAACAAATTGTATTCACTGGAAATCCATGGTTAAGAGAATTCAGCAGAATTTCATGCTCAGTTCTTCATTCTATGCATCCATAATATTTCCTTATTCCATAAGTTATCTGGGCTTCTTTAAATCCTTTGGCATGGTCCTTTACAACATCATTCTCTCTAAACTGGAGAGAGATGGATTCGATGGGTGGCCTGTTTGATGGGTAAGGAGTTGGTTACTCCGTCACATCTGGAGGGTAGTGATAAATGGCTCAGAGTCCTGATGGACACCACTGGTGCCTTCAGGGACCTGTATTCGGACCAGTGTTATTTCATACCTTCAGCAATGACACAGATGAAGGGATTGAGTGCACCCTCAGCAGTTTGCTGATGACACCAAGCTGAATGATGTGTCTGATGTGCTCATACTGGGAGGAAATTGTACAGGAAGTCTCTAGATTGGTATATTGGAGCTGTGAGGTGAAGTAGTTGGTGCAGATTATGCTGTTGCTCAAAAATCAGGAATAGACGTGGTTACAGTTAGCAACACACATGGGCAGATCCAGCTCTGCCACCTGGCTCAGGGAGATACAAGGCTAGCATGGGGCTAACGTTTAAAGCAGAGGTCTTTTTGAAAGTTGTAAACTTCATTTGCCAGCTTTTGACATATGAAGTATTAGATGCAAAATGAGGGTGTTCTGCTGGTGATTTTAAGATGGAGTCACTGGTGAAGTGGCACAGAATGGTGTCTTTCCCCAGTGAACTGACACTCACAGATTGCTGTTGCTGATGTTCTTGAAGTCAGTGGCTTTCATATTTATTTCAGTATCTCTCGTTTCCTTGCTGCTTGCAAAGACCAAGACATATGATGCTCTTATCATTTTCATCCACAACAGTTGTACCTGATCTTGTTTGAACATTTGGCATGTGGAGAGTGCTTTTCTTATCAAACTCAAATATAGAACACAAACAAATGTGATTTTCTTTAAATTATCTTCCTTTTCTGAAGGCATGGATTCAACAGCAAGTCACAGAAATCTGCAGATTGATCAACTTTGTTGAAATTTTGATATATTTGAATAAGATGATCTAAATGCCATATGAAGAAAGATAGTACTGCTTTTATGGAGATGAAGAGCATATTAATGCTCTTCTGATCAGGCTGTGTTTGAGGTTGTTTGGGGTTTTTTCTTAATTTTTTTTTTTAATTTGGGTTCTTTTATTTATAAATGTTTTAAATTTTTTTCAGGGAGGTTCCTATGAAGGATGCCAAAGAATATGCAGAATCCATAGGTGCAATTGTTGTTGAAACCAGTGCAAAGAATGCTGTTAACATTGAAGAACTTTTTCAAGGAATAAGTAAGTAAATGTTCCCTTTAATTAATTTTGATTGTTTAGAAGTTTTCTGAAAATAGCTGTCTGCTTCAGGTCTATAAACTACTTCCCCAAGGACATCAGTAAATCCTGTGAAGCCTGTGGTATGGCTGCTATTTATGCAGATGTAAACTAAGAACAACTTTGAATATACCAGAGCAAAACACAGTAGATAGTAGATAGAGGGTAAGCCTGTTCCTTCTAAATCTGTATATAAGTCCTGGCCTGGGTTACATCTGCTGTTTCAGACCAAGCCTGCTGTAGAGGCAATACTGTTGATCTTATCGTCATCTTGCTAAAAACTTAATTGTTGATAAGTGCTCCTGGAGGGCATTGGTAAGTAGAAGGTAGTCATTGTAGTGAAACACATAAAAAAACCCCCAAACAGATACATTTCTCTCCAGGCCTTCTAAATATCACGAGACTGGCACTTGTCATGAGGAGAGGAAAAACTCTCTTGTTCAGTTTGCCTTCCAGAGGTTCCAGTGCTGGTCACTGTTTGCAAGTGGGAAGGACCTTGCAGGCTGGAAGGGACCTCATGAGAACTTGAGTCCAGCTTTCTGCCCAAGCAGACTTGGTGGTGAATTCAGATCAGATTGCTCAGGCCATTGTCTGGCTGGGCCCCAGAGCAGAGGTTCTACAACCTCCTCAGGCAGTTGTTCAAATAGTCCTCATAGTGACATCCACACATCAAGCCAGAGGCTATTCCCATTCAATTCACTCCTTGTCCTGACCTCACTGAAGAGCCTGGCTCACTTTCTCAGCAGCTCCTCCCATGGGTTCTGACGGGCAGCTTTGTGTCTCCCAAAGCCATTGTGTCTCCAGGCTGAGCTGGCCCTATTTCCTCAGCCTCTCCTCACAAGGCAAGTCCTCCAGCCCTCACTGTCTTGAAGCCCTCCTCTGAGTTTGTGCCAGCTTGGCAACATTTTTCTTGTGTTGTGGGTCCCAAAGCATGTGTGACCTAGGTGGCACTAGACCACATCTAAAAGGGGATGAGTACTTTGCCTAATGTCCTGTCTTGGCTCCTGTGGCTTGCTGCTGGCTCTCTCTGCTGCCAGAGCGTGCTGTGGCTCATGCTCAGATTGCTTCCCTCAGGTCTTTTTGGGCAGAGCTGCTTCCCAGGCAGCCAGTCCCCAGCCTTCTGATAGCCAGGGCTCTTCCTTCCCACAAGCAGTGGTTGGCATTTGTCCTTTCTGAAGTATGTAAAGGCTCCTTTTGACCCATATCTCCCTCCAGCCTAAGGCCCTCTGAAGAGCAGCCCTGCCCTCAAGGATACTGAATACACCTCTGAGTTGGGTGCCATCTGAGGGCTGAATTGCGTGCCTGTTTTTTCATCCTTCAGGCTCTGATAAAAGGTATTAAGCAGGGTAACTGGCCGGTGGGTAGACATACTATTAACCACTGACTTCACTGTGAGTCTTATATTCCAGCCAGCTACTCACACAGCTAACAGTCTGCCTATCTAGACTGTAACATCCCAATTTGGACGTACCAGGATGCTGTAGGGAGAATTATCAAAAGCCTTGCCAAAGTCAAGGTAAACAACATCCCAGTGCTCTTCCAGTCATGCTGTCATAGAGGGCAACCATGATGGCTGGACATGGTTAACCCTCAGTAAGTCTATGCTGACTGGTCCTGGTCACCTTCTTCACCTTCTTGTGTTCAGAAGCAGCTTCTCAGAGGATTTGCTCTGTGGTTTTCCTAGGAAGCAGAGTGGGGCTAATCAGCCTGTAGACCCATGGATTGTTATGTCCTTGTTTGAAGACAGATACAACATTTACCTTTCTCCACAACCTTTCAAAAACAATAGGGATGATAATGAATGGTGTTGCTCCCTATGCATCCTCTAGCTTGTATGGGTTAAAATTTCTTAAGAGCTCCATGGTTGGATCCTCTTCCACTACTGCTGTTTCCTTCTCTCCCTGAATCCTCTTCTGGGGTGCAGAGACCTAGGGGTCAGCATGTCCAGACACTCAACCTTGTTTCCCTGAAGTTTTTTTGGTTTTGTTTTTTTTTTAATTTCACGTATTTTTAATCAGCTGATACTGTCTAGCACACTGTGCCTGCGATGGGGGCTGTTCAACTGTTTGCTTTGCTTACATGGGATGTATTTGAAATGGTTAATGAGAACCAGTATTCCTAGAATACACTACCATTCTTTTATCTCCTTTTAAAAAGAAGGTATGTGCCACATGACTGTTGGAGGAACTGGTTCTTCCCTGTGATAGTTTACTTGTTTGTCTGCATCTGATGGTTGCAGATGTTCTCGCAGAGGAACTCATTCTTGCCACATAATTAGATAATTAGTTTCCATCTTTGATAGGCATTGCTGCAGCTGTCAGTGTGTGCACTGTCCCTAATAATGAATATAATAGATGAGGAAAATCAGCTAAATTAAGTTTAGTATGAACTAGATACCCAGGCAAGTGCACTTAATTCCACAGGCAATTGCTTCTATATATAGAAATATTTGGTCTCAGTGGATCTACTTGTGACCTTATCAAGCACTCAGCAGAGAGAAAGGAGAGAGTTGGTAGGGTATGTTTATAGAAATATAGTGGAAACCAAGTGAAAAATGCTTGATTAGCAGTAGAATGAATTAGTGTGATTGTGACTGGGCAGAGAGTATTGATAAGTAACTTTCTGATATTTTACACCATTTCAGTCTTGGTGCAATTTCCAAAAAAGTCTGTCTCTGCCCAAGTTGCATAGCAACATTTCTGCCTTTTCAGAGTATGAAATCCTCCTGTGGCAATGTATCCTACTCTGTTGGCTAATTTTGTTTGTGTGATGCCCTAAAAGTCACACTGCAGCTTTCATTTTGCTTTCATGCTGCCTGAGAGTTCCCGCCCTTCTCTCTGTGCTGCTCATCAAGGGCATGGTGCTGTTCCCTGGCCTCTGAACAAGGAAGCAGCAATTTCTGTTTACCTTGGACTTTGCAGGTAGACTGTATGTGTTATCTATTTTATAGTCTAGATTTGGAAGGGTATTTCCAACATATGTGGAATTTATCTATTAAATCCCCCTTGAAATTGATAGCCCAAGCAGAAAGGGTAGACTTAATTTTATTTTAGCAAAAAAATGTACCTCCTTCTTGCCTATGCTTTTCATTTCCCAGGGGCATTTTTAACATAAAATTTTTTCCTTCCTGAGATGTCTAACAACTGTCTCTTTCCAGGGACAATGTTGTGAATGGAGTGAAATAGTATGATGGAAAAAATGTACTCATAATGATAAAAAGAAGGCTTAAAGAAAAAAGGGGAACTGGTATGTTTTGTTGACAGCCAGATAAATGTTGGAAAGATTACAGATATTATAGAAAGATTGCTTCATTTCTAAGTTTATTATATTACACTGTGCTTGAAAGATTTTTTTAAAATAAGTTTCTCTCACAATTTGAGGGTTTGACTGCTTAGAGGGATATCTTCATAGCACAGTCTCAACACAAATCTATCATCCTTAATTTGTATCAAGACAATACAAGATTTGAAAGACTAGAATGAGTAAAAGATTCTGATTTTTTGAAGATGGGTCAAATTTGGCAGGAGAGGTACTCTGCAGTTGCTATACTTGGACAAATAAGGCTGAGGAGGCAGACTGAGCATGAGAGTCAGCAGAGTCAGTGTTCCGGGGAGTCTGCATTGAGCTGAGTAATGGGCTGTAGCTCCCGGGTTCTGTTGTACCCATGGGATTTCAAATGGTGAGCCACTACACTTAGCCCAGGTTTGTTTAACAGTGCCTGGCTGAAGGCTTGTGATTGTGAAATATCACGTGACTGATTTATGTCTCTGTAAACATGAAATGAGTATTTTTAATACAGTTGTATATCCCTCGCTTGAGCTAAATTTTTCCCAATGTCTTTCTTTAAAGGTTTTTGACATAAAAAGGTCCTAACAGTTCAATATTTCTTTCATTTGTTCCTTAATAGCTGAGTTTCTATAGGAACAAATGTTACTAGCTTTTTATTCCCAGCCTTGAAGGAATCATAGGCACTTCTTGTCGCTGTTTTTTTGGCAGCAGCAAAAATGCCAGGAATGTATTACACAATAGCAGTATAATAAAGCTGTGCCTGTGCAGGGGGTCATACCAGTTCTGAATTGCCCCTTCTTGTTCGTGGGACTTTAGCCCACTGACCTTTGCTTGTGCCTGGCTGGTTTTCAAAGACTAAACAAGCTACCCCATGTGTACTATCATTTAGTGGCAATCATACCATTGCAATTCTCAGACACCTGTTCATTTACCAGCTCAAATAAGCCTTAGTTACCTTATTCCAATCTGGTACACGCCCAGCTGTTTCTCCTCAGCCTGTGCATGTTGCCTGCTACCTCAGTGTGAAGGTGCCCCAGATATGAAAGAGCAGATTACGTAAAAGCTGTGCTGGGTGCTCGGCAGAGCCGAGACTGTGGCTCCCTGGCTGATACCAGGCTGCACCAGGAGCTCTGGAGAGGAGTGGGCAGCGGGACAAGCAAGCCACTGAGGAATAGCTAGCTAAGTGAAACATGAAATAACCTTGGGCTTAAACAAAACAAACATTGTGGCCATGTGCTGTTTTCTTTGAAGTCTGGTAAATCATAGGACAATAGAATCGTTTGGGTTGGAAGGGACCTTAAAGATCATCTAGTTCAACTCCCCCACCACTAGCAAAGATGCCACCTAGTAGATGAGGTTGCTCAAGGCCCCATCCAACAAAAGTTGGGAGATCAGTGTGCTACCAAAGGGGGCAAGATTGAAGCATTTCAGCGTCCTCTGTTGAGGGTGAGAAGGAAGTGGGAAGAACATTATCAGAAGACTCTATGGAGACTGTGCAAAGAGTGGTTAGCACCCTCACTCTTACTGATACTTGTACTATGAGGAGAGATAGGCTGATGTTTAAAATCCAGATAAGAACATTCTTCCTAGATGAGGCTTCCTAATTAGAAGAGTTTCTGTCTTGGGATTCAACCTTTCATGTGGTAAATGCTCAGTTATAAATGTATGAAGCTATTGATTTTCTGATGCCTTGCCGGCAGCTCATATATTGAATATTTAATGTAACCCAAATACTTGTTTCCTAGAAATACTAGGAGATTAAAAAAACTAAATCAAACTCAATCTCTAGAGTTTACAGTATAACCAGTTGTGTACTGGACAAACTAAAGAGGAAGGTATGAAATACCTGTGGAATGGAGAATGAATCCTTTCCAGCAGACATTCAATGTTTGCACTAACTTAGATGGTCTTGGATGGGTGGAATTGCAGATGGACGGTCTTCAAGCTTTGTGAGTGATGAGTATGGTGGTTTTCATCCTTTTATCTGCTGATTTGCAGATATCTGTGAACTACTTTGAAGCGGTCTATTAAAGATATTTTAAGAAAAGAAAGTGCATTTAGCTTACAAAGAAATTTCTCACATGCCAATTTTTAAGGTAGTGTGAACTCATAATTGAATTTTTCTACCAGGTGTAAAAGGATGCAAGAACATTGTCCAAACTTATATTTGAGATTATATTATTTACAGTTTATGTTCTCTTTCAGGATTAGTTCTCCTCTTGCTTTCAGACTTTAGTGAATGGAGCAAAACTTTGGCCTTTGGACTATTCCTAAAGTTAAACATGTGAGGTACTGGGTTTCTCTCCAAACAAGGAGAACACTTCAACTTAAAACAGTAATAAATAAACTGACACAGCCCAAACTTAATTACATCAGGACCTTGAGTCAAGGTTGGATCTCTTAGTAATTAGGAATACTGTTGTTTACTTTGATAAATGCAAGATTTAAATATTTAACTATTTGTTTGAGCTTTTTCTGGAGATTTTAATTAAATGAGCAAAATATTGTTGTATTGCTGTTTCCCCTAGCAAGCACTTGTGTCAGCAAGTTTTGCTTTAGTTCAAACCAAACCAAAGGCTTTATTTTTCTTGCATAGAGATGCTGATAGCTGTGTTATTAGGAGTATTAAAATAATTGCAACTTAACTATGTTTACTTATGCAATAGGTGTTATTGTAAAATTTATTGTGTTCCCTTGCATGAAAATTTACAGCATGAGTAAGCAGTCATCTCTGTCAATTGGGGAAATCTTAACATCAGTATAAGTATGGGGGCAGAAGAGCTAGAGACAGACTAGTGAGCCAAGCTTTATAATCTATGTGAGAAGCTTCTAAAATACCACTGAAATAGGTTTCAGAGCATGAAAGAATTTGGGGAGATATGAAGTGGGACTGTTTTAAGTCCTACAGGTGCAGAAAACTGCCGAAACTGTTGGATCAGATGTGCCCGCTTCGATCTGCTGTGTCTTCACAGATGGCTGTTCTTTATTAATGAGGTTTGCAGGGGCTCATCTTGCTGTGATACAGCTGGCAATTTGAGAAGGAAGTTCTGGCCATTGTATAGCTGTTGTACTGCTGCTTGAAGAAGTTAATCTTTTCTCAGGTGAGCCATTAGAAAAGCTCACCTGAGCTCTGACAGGTGTCAGGCTGCTGCTCCGGGGAGAGTGAAATGGATTTCACCTTCCTCCAGCCTCCTAAAAATTATGTTGTACGTGATTTTCAGGAAGATGGAAAGAAAGGCAGAGAAAGCCACTGCACAGGACTCTGATTGCTTCTTATCCTTAGTGTAATTGTTGTTGTGTTAGGTAGCAGTATTCTGCTTCTTGAATGGCCTGAAGTTGTTTCCAGGGAGGTCTAGGTTAGATATGAGGAAAAGGGTCTTCACCCAGAGAGTGGTTGGGCACTGGAACAGGGTCACCAGGGAAGTGGTCACAGCACCAAGCCTGACAGAATTCAAGAAGCATTTGCTCCCAGGCACACGGTGTGACTCTTGGGGTATCCTGCGTAGGGCCACAAGTTGGACTCGATAATTCTTGTGGGTCCCTTCCAACTCAGCATATACTGTGTTTCTGTGAGTCTTTGGGGCTTGACTTCATAATCTGGATGTGCCAGCTCAGGTGGGTCACAAAACATCTGTTTCCACACTAAATGAGTTATCTGTTCGATGCACTGTTGTGTTTGTCCCTTTGTCAGCATGGTAACTGGTGGGTTTTTTACTGAGCCTTATGCTCAGCTTTAAGGCTGATCCCAACCTTTCCTTTCATGCAGTCTTTTACAGGTCAGTGATGAAACTTGTTTCATGTTTAAAAACCCAAACAAGAGCAAAAAGCTGATTTTTCAAGCCTGATTTTTCTGAGCTAGCGAATGTCACAGCTTCAAACTGGAGCGTCACATTCAAAAAGGAAAAAAGAAAGCAGCTTTTATTACTTTGATGATGCCTCCTGCTTCCAGCTGCAGCAGAGCAATCCCTGTCCATCTTTCTTCAAGTTCTGCTCACTGAGCTGTTACCCAGTTGCTGTTGTTTTTCTTGGTTCTCTGTTCCAGTTTTCATTTTTCTTCATTCCCATTTTGTTTCTCTTGTTCCAGCCTCCCATTTCCCAATCTCTTTGCCTCTGGCACTCTTAGAACAGCAACGCCCACAGTGTTGATTAATCTCTTAACAAACCTCAGATTCAGTAGCAGGAGTTGGAACTCTACCAGGCTTTGGAGAAGACTCTGACCTTCATCCTGGACTGCCTCAGCCCAACTCAAACATGCCAGAAAGGAGGAGATGTAATTGCTTTAATGCTTTTCATCTGTTAATCTGGATGGTTCACTTCAGAACTGTGACAATTTCTGCAGCCCTACATTTGAGCAGTCTTTTGTGATGCTTTCTGTTTTCCACACCAGTGTTCACTGGAATGAGTGAGTGAAGGACACCAAGACCTCTTCAGGAATGTGCAGAGGTGGATGGTTGCAAACAGTTTTGTTGCACAAAATCTGTGAAATGTGGTCTGAACCTTAGTGAAATGAAATCAAAATATATAATCTTATATTTAATAATAGTGCAAAATCAAATTTTAAATTGCAGTCAGCAACTTACTCTGTAGGAATATCAGCAGTAGGAACCATATGGGACTTCTATACTATCTCAATAATATTTTATCCCCAAGTTCCTCATTTCACCAATTCAGCTGGAGAATTCTTAGATAAATGTGCGTGCATTCTCTGTGAATAACTATTTCTTCTGGAATCCTAAAACCCACTCCTGGTGATCTTTGGCAAGCTGGCAAGTTGTGTCCTGCTCTTCAAAACAGGGCAAAGACTATTTGTGGTCTCGTTTGTCATCTTAAGTTAAGCAAGAGATGAGAACAGGTTGTCCTGAGAGGGTGTGGATGCCCCATCCCTGGAAGTGTTCAAGGCCAGGTGAATGGGACCCTGAGCACTTTGATCCAGTGAGTGACATCCCTGCCCATGGCAGGGGTGTTAGAACCCCCTTGATCTTTAAGGTGCCTTCCAATCCAAGCCACTCTGTTGTTCTAGGAGTTTGATCTCTGATGGTCCTTTTAAGCTGACTTTATCTTACCAAGCAGTCTTCAGTTTGAAGAGGAATTGCCTTAATGTTTTTATTTCTTCAGCATGAGAATTGTAGGGCTGGATGTCAGAGCACTGCTGCTCCTTTCTGACATAAACTGCATGAAAGAAATAACCTACAGCACTTTTAATTTATGGTATTCAATACTGGGATATTTTTATTACTCTGGAACAGAGACTATGGATGCCAGTGAGATACAAATTTTAAGTGAGTATATACTTTCCAAAATTAATTCTGTTTGTGACCTCTGTTGATCCTGACTCGGTGCCAGCTATATTTGAGTTGGTGTCAGCAATATTGATGCCATATTTATCAGGAGCTGAATGACAAGATAAGATGATCACAGTACTTCTAGGTGGCAATAGTGACTGAGCTGAGTTAGAAACAGGAAGCGTAGATGCAGGCTCAGCATTTCACTGCTCATCCTTAGTGTTCTGCTGCTGCTTAGGCTTTTCTCTGTTACATTGCCTACTATCAGGGACACCTAGGGAAAAACAGTAAGTCAGACAGATTTCTGACTGATTTTTTTTTATTCACTTCCCCTGATGCCTGATGAAAACTCACTGTATCATTTGCTGTGGAGCTGGTTGTCAGGTGTTAGACTGAGTTTTATGCTCCAAGATAGTTACTCCTGTCATGGTAAAAGCTGCTTGGGCAGCTTTTAATAATGTCTTGTAACTAAAACTAAAATAATTCAACTTGATGGTTTAATAATTCTGGAAATAAGAGAAATAATAAGTGAGGGAAGAATCACCTACTGAAAAGATACCCTCAAGCTCAAAAAAAGTAGAAGTTTAGACTGTTTAAACATTTATTTCCTTACATTGAGTTCAAGGAGGGGGTGGTGGTATCAAAGTAGTAGAAAACACAGCTAGTTCTTGACCAACAGTACTTAAGTTCAAAGGCCAGAACTTAAGTTCATAACCAGCAAATAGGTCTAGAGATTTTATTGTCATTATTTATAGTTGTTATCTTGTGTGGGTTTTGTTGCTTTGAGAAATTACTTAAATCTGGGTGATTCTTAACAACATATATTGTGTCCTGGTCTGAACTGGACAAACTGCTTGCTGACCTTGAAGCCTGCAAGGTTTTTGTTCCAAAGATAAGTTTGGCTGCTTGGCATACACATCAGGAGTACCATAGAAAAGACTGAAAACTCATAGGAAATATGAAAAGCTGAATGAAAAAACAAATAGAGTTAATGTCTTTGTTTAATGCAGAGTTCTAAAATGAAAGGCTAGTTTGTGCATTAAAGCTGTCCTCTTCCAAAGTTACTATTAGAAGAAGCAAATGTTTAGAGGGTATTTGCTTAATGGCAAATTGTTTATGGAAGCCATGACTATAGATTCCAGGTTTTTTAAGCTGCATTGTGTTCTGTCTGGGTCAGATTGACAGGGTTTTATTTCACTGGGACTGAGTTGAAAGCCCTTTGGAAGTGTTAGGTACCTAATGCAAAAGTTCCCTGCGGGTCTGTATGATGACAGTGTTGCCTTCTTGGCAAGCCTCTCACAGATACCATATTCTTCATATTCTCTAGAGTTTTAAGAACTAGTGGATTCTCTTTGCTTCCAAACAAAGCCAACAGAACTAATGCATGTAACAGCTGGGTCTATAAACACCTATTCTGCTTTTTATTTTACTTTACAAACATGAAGTCTGAACACAATGTTAAGCAGGATGTGAAGTTGATATTTTAGTGATCCAAATAGAGTTCAGCATTGTAATGTCAGTGCTTATACATGCTTTGGCCCTCAAGATACACATTTTTCACTCTGTTGGACCAGATACAGTATCTTTGCCTTAGTAATGTGAGGATATTTCCTTTCTCATTCAGTTGTACAAACACATGTGATTATCTGCTTTAAAAGTCACACTTTTCTTGTACAGCATACCTGTGCAGAACTAACTGAATAAGAGAAAATTTGAATCTTGGCTAAAGGTAATTTAAGGACAAGTTTTACAGATGAAATTTTTCTGTTTGATTTCATTGGGATTGAATTTTACCTGAATGCTTTTAACTTACCCAGCCACAACCACCCCCCCAAATAATTTGTAGGACTCAGGCTTCAACATAGGTACATAATTCATAGAACATTTGGTGAGAGGGAGGTCTGAATAACTGAAGCAAAGGATGGGGAAATCCAAACTGTGAAATCCACCTGGATTATGATGAGCTGTTCACAGGAACTCTGGAAGTGGTATATAAGAAACAAATGTTAAATATTTTAACTCATGTTATTTAACATGGGTATTGGTAAACCCAAGAATAATTAATAAAAATGGATTTAGCTTCAGAAAAAAAAAAAAGGAAATCCACAGTGATGGGAAAGTACATTGCCGTGACTGTAAAATCACAAGGTACTGATGGAGTGCTCACACAAGGGTTTAATGCAAAAGCCAGGTGCACACCAGAAAGAGACAAAGGATGGATTGGACCTGTGAGGATCTTTTTTTCCATTTATTATTCTATTATTGAGCACATTGTATGTTGTCCACTAGTAGGAAGCCAGTTAGACAAAAGATGCAGCAGTACTAAAAGGGGACGGAGTTGGAGCAGTGCCTTTCTGCCCCCGGAGAGATCTCTGGCTCTCCTGTAATGGCTGAAATTCTTTCAAACACTCTAAATAATTACTCCATAAGATGATTAAAAAATCAGGAGAGTTTGCGGGGGAGGGAGTGATGGTGATGTTAAGTAATCAAAGTTGTCAACTGGAAAGACATGGGTACCCCTAAAAGAGAGGCAGGGATTCAATGGAAAGAACAGATGTGTTTTTCTTTGTCAAGTATAGGCACCATGAGTTTAGTTACATTTGCTTAGTAAAACTCCAGTGTGCTAGGACTAAATGCCATGCAGATTTAGGGCGGGCACAATCTCATTAAACTTGCACCATTCATATTTAGATGGAATTAAGACAGAGATGAGAATTTTCTCTTTCTAAGCTGTAAGGAGCTCAGTAAGATAACTGTTTTTAAAAAATACATGGATAGTATTTCAGTGTACTTTATGCCTTCTCAATAGCCATATTTCATATTTTTTTAATGTGAAAGTCTTTTTTCATGAACAGGATACAAGGAAAAATATTCAAGGTACTGTAATTTTCTTGTAAAGTTTCACAGATGTAATTCTTATGCAACCTAAGTTCTTCTAACTGTTACCTGCATGGGGTGTTGTTCTTACATCAGGAAAATTGAATTCATGTCTCCTCATGTGTTTCAGGTCAGCAAATTCCACCGTTAGATCCTCATGAAAACAGTAACAATGGAGCAATCAAACTTGGAAGGCAGACTTCACAGACGGGTAGGCGGTGCTGCTGACCCAGCTTGATCTTTTTAGATTTACTTGAAAAACAGCACCATTTGCTTTTTTTTTCACTGAGAAAGGACTTCGTGATCTCAGTGACCTGGCTCCTTATCTTGAAAGCAGTAATTTCAATACTTCCCGTGAGCAATAACGCAAGGACCAGAAGCAGAAGGCTTTACTTCAAAGGGATTTTGTAAAACCCAGTTGGAAAATCCTCTCTAATATCCTGTCAAAATTACAAAGTACTCTGATTCCCTGTTTAAACCAGTGACTGTTTTTTTCTTTTTCAATAAAGAAATCAGTTTATATATAAAATTTAGGTTTTCTGCAAAAACTTATCTTCTTACATTTGCAAAGTGGACTTGGCATGTTTTTAGAGTTTTCTCTGTAATAATAGGGTGAAAAAGACCCCATAAAACCTGAATTTTGGCTTACAGTTTCTCTGCCATCTTTTTATCTGGACTCTGCTTCATGATTTTTCTAAATCTGCAGCTTCATCTCCTACTTTCAGTAAACATCAGCAAGAAGTGGACTGAATTTGCTAACTGAAGAAAAAAATGAATCCAAAGGCTGAGTGAACGCAGTTTTCATGGACTGGAAGTCAAAATCTGTGTCAGGAAGTGCTGTGTATGTGGAAGAAGGTGTTGGCATGAAGGAAACTGCTGGCCCCCGTACAGTTTCAGTGTGCTCCAGAAAGAAGTGAAAATGCAGCCACTGTGCAGACTGGAATGATTCCATGAGCAGGGTGTGGGTTTCAAGAATTGCTGAAAATGTAAAAAGAGCATAAATACAGGCTTAATCTCCACTGTTTACCAGGGTTCCTACAAATCTGTGCCCCAGACCAAAGGTGTCTGCGTTCAAAGTTGTGTATTGCTTTGGTTTCTGAAAGAGGGTGCCACAGTGCCTCATTCCTCATGGTCTCACTGCTGTGCTCCAAGAGGTCTTTGAGTTCAAAGAATGATATTTCCGTGCAAAAAACTGCACAAGAGAGCACAATGTAATCTGGGATTAGAGGCTGGAATGTAAAAAAACAAACATGAATGTTTGCTTACAGATGTAGCTTCCTGATTTTGTGAAGTAGTCTTCTCAATTGTGTGGGGATGTGGTGTGGAAGACACCCTGGGTGACATCTTGGAGGCATGATGCACTTGGAAATGCAGTGGAGGAAAAAATTCCACTTTAAAATTCAAAGAGGGTTATGAACTAGACATAATGTAAAACAGTATGTGTTTTCCACTTCCATCTTTTATGAATGTGTGTGACTGAGATGATAAAATCCAGCTTTATCTTCTTCATTAATTTCATTGGAAGTGGGAATTAGAGTAAGAAATGCTGTGTTCAAAACCAGAGCCCAGTCTGAATTCCACAACATTAATTTGTTCTCTTATGAGGAAAGTTATCACCACTGCACATTTTCAGGAGGGCTTATGAAAAGAAAACAAAAGGGAAAAATAACTTTCCACAATAAATCATGAGCAGGCAGCCCTGAGCATCATTTCCGTGTTGATACATAGAAAACCAGATCTTATTGGCTGGTTGTGAGATTGCTTAGATAAAACGTCACTAATTGTTAGGGTTTGAAACAGAGACAGATAAAATCAACAGGAACATTTTGTCTCCAGAGGGCTTGGAGTAGTATAGGTGGGAAATATCTGGATTTTATCTAGGAACCTATGCTGCATTGTTTTTTCACATATAATTAATTTCTCCTATATTTTGGCTTCCTTTGAAAACACTCATTCTAGAAAATACGGCCTTGGATATTTTGGGTAAACTTTCAGTTTTCAGCTGTGCTGATATACGATCCATGTGTCTGACTCATTGCATCAACTATTTTACTGATAGTCAGGTTATTTAAGTGAAGATTCAGCAATCATCATTGTTGATAGCTGGTAGGGAGACAGGCTCCTTTGGGGAATATTTAATTCCATCCTGGTACAAGCAAGTCTGCCAGGGATGCCTGGCTCTTTCACTTGGCTGGGGAGGGGAAAGCTTAACGTGGCCTTCAGTGCTAAGAAAATACCTAACTTACCAATGTTACAGGTTTGTACACTTTATGTGGTCTATGACCCAATGCTGGATCTGATTCCTTCTAAGAAAAATCCAGTAAGAGGCTAGACCAGTTACCCAGAAAACAAAGTGAGATCAAACCCATGTTTTTAGAGGTGTCATAAACTTTAGTTCAACGTATAGCAGTTATCCATAATTGATTTTTAGGCTTTTGTAAATCATTGTTACATTTTTTTAACATGGCATCTCAAAACTTACTAATCATAACTGAGATGTCTGAAAGCTTTGTAAGACAATTTTGTGAGTACCTTGTATACTCTAATTTATGTTAGAACTGGCAATTGATGCTGATCTTTATGTGTTATTGTCCTGAACAACCAGCTCCCACAGCTGGCTTTGAGCAGTATGTGAATCAGAACAGGTTCATGAGTTATATGTTAAAATTGTTTTAAATTGGAAGTTTTTAAATGGATCTCTGACAGATTTTAAAATTTGAATGGTGACTAAATAGGTTTTGCTTTTGGTGGGGCATATCTAAATCACTTTATTCTGCTTTTAGTCAAGAAAAGATTTAAATTCATAAGGATTCTGATTGTATAAGTTCTTGAGATTTGGGTTACTGGGAGCTTCAGTAGGGAAGTCTGAAGCCAGAAGAAAAATAACAGGCCAATGTGCTGTGCAGAGCATCTGACATTTTCTCTGAACACAGGGCTCACCTTTGACAGCGTTGTTGCCTCTCTGCTGCTTGTCAAAGCCAAGGTGCAGCTTTAATGTGCTTCTTCAAATGGGGCAATTTTTTGTTATAAAAATAGTGATTTTAAAATGTAAAATTAATGATTTCTGCTTCCATTGGTTGCCTGTGTTATGAAGGGTGCCACCACCCTTCATAAACAGCCAGAAAAATGACAGAAAAACACCAAATCTCAGAGTTGGAAGTTTCAGCAGCAACTGGAATTCCTCTTAGTAGTTAATGGCTGGTGAAAAGCTAAATTACTGTACTGGAGCACCTGACTGATCTTCTCTAATAATAATAATAATATCAATGCTGCAGTTCTTGGTTAGCCAGCTGGTGCTGGGTTTGTCCAAGACTTTCTCAAGAGAGCTGGCAGCAGGACTGAGGCACAGGCTGTAATGCCAAGGATATTTGGTGGAGCTTGTTTGCACTGTGACTCAAGACTGTGACTGTCCAGTTGAGGGTGACTTGCTTTTCTGGCTTGTCATGAACTAGTTTAAAAAAATTATGAAGGAACTAGTTTTTGTATATGCTCTGCATATATGTGTGTATATAAGTACAGTTTTATATTGTTCTGCTGACATGTAGTATTTTTTCACTATGTCTGGTTCTCATATACTACACCTATTCTGTAAGTACATTCTTCTGTTAATGATAATTTCACCTTTATGAACTTAAAGTTGTGGATCAAAGGTAGCAAGAAGATAGAGATATGTATAGGTACAATTTTTGACTTGCCATTCATGTGCATGAAAATGGCATATTCTAGAAAATGTTTGTCTTGCAGACTGAGAAATCTAAAAAGGGCCTTTATTATTCAGGAATTGGAACTTTAAAAGTAATAAAGTGGCTCTCAAAAGAAAAAACTTACTGTTTTTGCTCACAGTACATGTCTGTCTATAAAGTGCTGCAATGTAACATGAGTCTGTATCAATACCTAAAAACCTTATTTGTCATCCCATGTCTTCATTAATCCTTCATGGCACATGGGAATAAGCATGACTAGATAGGTTACATGTTACATGAGCATTCTGGCTGTCATCAGACTGTTTCACTATAGTGATATATTTTCCTAACCTACCCTTAATTATTTAAGCCAGAGTCAGTGATTAATTGCCAGTTTAAAATCACCTGCTAGGTACTCTTCCTCTGTTTTGTTTGTATAAGGGCTTTGATTGGGCTGGACCCACTCGCTTCATGTATGGGATGCTGCAATCTGTTAATACTTTACCTTCTGTTTTACGTATTAATTGTATTATACCTAATAATATTTTTTCCTCTAAAATGTAGTTTTTGTGTTTTATTTAACCCACAGTGATTAACGCTAATAAATGTTTTAAATGCCTCTGAATTGGGGATATCTCTGGTTTCAATAAGGCAGAACAAAATAGCTCCTATTTTTCACATCCTTTGCTCTTGAAAAAAGGGCTGTCTGCAGTCTATGGATTACTTACCTGGGATTTAAATGCTGCTTGAGATGTGTGTGGCTGGCCTTTTAGCAGAAACTGAATGCATTCCTGGGGGGTCCTGCAGTTGAGGTGAACTTCCAAAAACCAAAAAAAGAAGATCTGAAAATCCTTTTGCTAAGTTATTTGATTTATCCATTAGAAGAGAGGGACCTGAATGGCCAGCATCTGCTTAGGAATTTAGAATAGTAGCTGTCAGTAGAAAGCTTCCAGTTACCACTTGCTTTGAATAGCAGCAATGACTAGTATGGCTCATAAGATGCTTTGTCTTCTGTATGCTTTTATTTTGGTATACATTTATTTTTTAGCCCTACTTTATGTCCCTCCCTCAGACTTGTGTCTAGGAGTTAAGATTAACACTCTCTTAAGAAATATGCAGTATTTCATTCCCCTTGGTTGCTATTGTTTCAAGAGGTGTTTAACTACACCAGCACTTTTTTGCACTGTTTGGTTCATATTTTCACAGTTGTTACAACAACTACGAGGACTGTGAATGAAGAGCTGGGTTTTTAAAGGAAAAACAAGGGTTTGGACTAAGGCTTTTCTGACTACCATGATAAGTTCAATGCACAGCAGTACACAGGAAGCAGTGCAACTCAAATAACAGTACGGAACACCACTTTTCTGTGTAATGAGAAACCAGTGTTTTGAAGAGGTTTCATACGTTGTGAGTTTACTTACTGCTGGAAGAGATACAGCAGGATCTGTTCCCTGCTTTAAAGCAACTACAGTTATCTTGAAAAAATTATGTATCTTACCTCCAGCTGTGCATAAACAAGAAGGATCCCAGGTACATAACTGTAAACTAAAGGGTGATGTATTTAATTCATGGAAAGCCTAAGCACCTTTACTATTATCTGTGCATTGGAAAATCTGAAGTGAATGCTGTTTTGCCCTTAGTTGTTTGGAGAGAGTTGTGCCCCTGAATGGATCAGTCCTTGTGTTGTCAGTGGGATGTCTTACATGGCTTGGAAGCATGTGCTTGTGGTGCTCTAGGTTCGCTTGGAGCAATGAGAGGGGAGCTATATGACTGGCTGAAAAATAAATCTCCTCTGCTTTCCTTTTGAAGATTGAAGGTTGTGTCTTAAGGTACTTAAGGAAAAGTATTTGACATTTCAGCCTTCAAAATCTTCACTGCAGCTTCATTCTCTGCAAAGAGCATCATAGGACACCCTGCTGTGATCTTCTGAGCACTGCACTGAAATGAGGACAGCAAGGCTGATGAAATAGTCTGTGTAGCTACTTCATACCTCCACCCCTTCACCTAATCTGCAAAACTGTTTAGGTCACTACCAGGTTTTGCTTCCCTTTCCTGAAAGGAAAAGAGTAGGCTGCAGGATTATTCTTTTTTTTAATCCCCTCCTGGTGTTCTTTAAACAAGGCTACAGAATAATTTTCTTTAAAAGTGTTAAAACACTCATAGGAGGGTAGACTAGCTAAAGGTGTTGTACAAATGCCTTTGTTAATTGGTGCTGGTTACTCCCTAAGGACTTGACATTAATTATAGGATGGATGTCTTCATTGTGTTATGGGGCTCTTTGCCATCAATGAGGTCCTCTTTTGATCTACTATTTTTTGCCAGCTGGACCAGGGATAAAGTCATTGCTTGACATAAATGCTCTCTCACTGTCCAAAAATAAGACTTTTCACTAAAAACTGTAAAATCAATAGTTAGCCACATTTAGCAGGTTAAAGATGAGAAAGAATAAGAAATAGCATAATGTGGCATAATATAGCTTTTTCCATATCTGTTTCATGTGGGTTTCTTGTGTTTCAATTAGGAAGAGTCTTTATTGCAAAATGCCTGTATTTCTGATACTATTAAGTGGGTCTTGATGCAGATTAGTTTACCTTATCACCTACCACTGCTGTGTATTTTGTTCAAATAGGAAGACAGGCTCTTGATACTCATTCGTAATAATTTTGTTTTCAAGACATAGCTGTAGAAGTCCTACAGGAATTGTTTTGTAACACAGACATTGTGAAAACTTGAAGACAGTACACTGACAGAACTTGAAGAGACCTGTACAGAGACCTGTAAGAGACCTGTACAAACTTGCATTTAGTGTCACACCAATTAACAAGCTTTTAGTAAGATATCATTATTTAGTGTGGAGAAGAGAATTTTGAGGCTCCTATTAGTTAGGTATTAACCTATTGGTTAGATATTAAACATGTAACCGCTTGGGAAGGATTTCTTTTTTCTGGCTGTTAAATTACTCATTTTTTTATCCCTGAGACTGCCTGAAAGACTTAAAAAAAAAAAAAAAAAAAAAAAAAAAATTTTTTTAAAAAAAAAGCTTTCTTTGAAAAATACTGACCTTGTTTTCTGGAGAACCTGAGCTTTCTCTCTCCCATCATCTCTCAAAAGTTTTTTGAGAAACACCTTATTTATGATGAAACACTCAACTGTTCTGTTTGCTACACTGGGAATTTTAGAAAACAAAAATGCCTTTCCCCTAAAGTCAATTTAATTCACATTTATTTTATTTAGTCACTGCCACTCCTGCTTCCTCCATAGCAGTAAAATACATGTTTAAATAAGAAGATAAATACCTAACAACTAAATTCCTACTCTCCTACATCAAGTAGAGTACTCTAGGGAAATGGTCTCTGTTACAGGCTAAAACAGAAATGATCCCTGTGCTTCCGATTACATATTGACAAGAACCAATCAATAAGGAAGTCAGCTTACATGTCTCAGAGATGCCCTTGAGGAAAATGAACATCACATTCCTTCCTCTTGGTCAATATAACATGACTTGGGGGGCAAGCAATAGCATTGTTGTTAATGACTAAAAATAAATAAGAAATATTTAGGAGGATAGCAACAGTTTCTTTTCACTTGTTTAATAAGGTTGAAATGTAGATTAATCCACTTATAAAAAAGAACTTGTTACCTGTCATCTTCAAAGACATGGGAAGCTTTGCTGACAAATATATGTTGGGAGTTCTTGCAGCAGTTTAGCAGGAAATAGCAATGGATTCAGCCTAGATGACACAATGCATTTCTATATTCTAGCTCTGCAAAAAACCACATCATCACCAAACCTACAGAATCACTACGAAATATCCAAGCTCTTTTGTGTGTTCATCACTCATCATGTGGGATAATTTTGCACCATAGATATTTACCAAAAAAGAATAAAATGTGTAGAAGTAATCTAATAAGAGCCCTCAGAAAGAAGGACATTCAAAATAAAGATGTAGCTTTTCTGTGCTATTTCTTGAGACAGTCAGAAACACAAATGAGAATTAAATAGCTTCCCTGGCAGCATTTACTTTAGGGATACTGTTTGTCCTATGAGTTTTTCCACACTCTGTAAGTCATTCCTGATTCTCAAGGAAAATTTACTTTCAAGGTGGCAACCTGAACTGCCTGCTGGCACCCAACCAGCTGCTCTCCTACACTACAGCCTTTGACACCAGAATGGTTCTCCCCATAATCTCAGTAAGAAGGGACAAAAGTCTTGAGATATGCTGGAAATATGGACTCATATTGATGTAGGAAAAGGTTTCAACAGATTAATTGTTTTCTTATGATAAAGATATCTGAAAAGGAAACAATTTTTTAATATATAGAAGTTTTTAATCACAATATTTTTTTTCCTGCAATGTTTTAGGTGGTGAAATTTCTGGAGGAGAAATAGGTTTCTTGGAATGAGAATGAAGCCAGAATATCTTATTGATTACAAAATTCTGAAGAGGGAAAATAATATTTAGAACTGAAAAGAAGGGACAAACAACATGAAGATGTCCTACCCTGGGAGATCCTCTTCATGGTGGGTCACAATCCCTCTGAGGTGATAAGAAACAAAAGCTATGTCTGAAGTACAAAATCTAGATTTGGGGTAAAAAGGATATCACGTTGTAAATGGTCAGAGTGCATAAACACTCATTTCATGGCACAGCCATGCCACCTTAACACATTGTTACTTGAGAACCCTAGCTAATAAATAAGCATAAACAAACACAAGATTAGAGTACATCAGGTACCTATGCTCCACCTATTAAAAAATGATACCATATCTTTACCAGTGGGTATGCCTGAATCTACCAAGTACAAAGTCCATGGAGTAAAAGATGATACCCATTCACGCAGTCCATTACAAACCTCTTACTGAGTTGGAACTCTGGACAAAGGGCTTTGGCTAATACATTCCAGCACATTTATGTAGCCACCCTGCCTGCATGGTTTAGCTTTTCATGACGCTTGATACTGAATGATGTCTTGGAATGATGGGTGATTTTGCACAAATTGTTCCTGAGAAGACTAAAGAAGAAAGGATGAGGTGATGATAAACGTATCCAAGTAGATTTGTATTGACTGATTTAACCACAGCATGTACTATATATTTAAGTAGCTGCTGCTGGCAGTATAAAGGCTTTACAATAACACAACATCCATCACTGAAAGGTAAAATGGAGGGATTTTTATTTTAAATCTCTCAGGAGGAAATTGATGCCTTAGAAAATCTGCAAGGCTTGAGTCATCAAGTCATCACTGTCAGCAGGCATGTCTTTCAGACACTTCACCTTATCTCACTGTGACTCACACACCAGGGAAGGATGCATGCCATGGCAAAAAATTGCACCCTCCCCTGTGTGATAGACACAGCTGAAAAAATTACAAGGCCTGAAGCAACTACTAGATTAGAAAGAGAGCTGCCATCTGAGAAGCCTGTTTCTCATCACATCCATGACAGTGAGGTAAGGATGTCTGGGAGCCACAGGTTTCAAAGCTCTAAGAAAGTGGTTACTTAGCTCTTTCGAAAAATGACTCAGCCCAGGTCTCTGATAGTGCAAGAGAGCCTGAAGTTATTGAGGCAGCTTTCTGACAGGTCTGCTTTCGAAGACAGCTAGCTCTCCTGGTGAAATGGTGCCAGGATTCCCATGAGAAGTCCTCATTTCTCAAGAAGTTCAAGGAAAGACTTGACCCCCATCATTTTCAACCAGCTTTGGAAATTTTCCTTCCATTTAGGGGACCTCCAAGCCATAATAAAATCCTGAATGTTAGATAAGTCCAATATATATTTCAAGCCAGGCAGCCACAGGCAGGAAATCAGAGTTCAGGAACTTGTGATTTTCTACTGGTATCTTCAGCTCATTCTGGAAAGGTAAGGAGGCCATGTTTCAAGCTAGGCCATCTGATTTTATACACAACCATGTCATAGAAACTGTGTGATGAGGAGATTGAAAAACTCTATCAAATTTTGTAGTTGTCACCATTTTAAACATACCCATTACTATAATGTCACAGTTGTCATTTCCTTGCATCTTTTAAACTCAGAGCAGGTCTGTGGAGACTGTGCATCAGTAACAAAACATTAAACCAAGTTATAGTATAGGATGTTCAATCTTAGAGGGGGCTAAGCCAATAAGATTACTCTTTAGGCCATTTTCACATTCTGAGTTGGGTTTCAAAGCCTGGAGTGCAATCTTCAGCAAATCTCAGGAGGACTGCTCTGGAGAGCTTTGATGGAGAGCAAAGCAAGGAGTTCTATCATTACATTTTTACTAAGTCACACTTTAAATCTGAGAATTAGATTCTTTAAAAACTGTCATGTATTTGGGAAAGCTAGTGTATTTCACTGACATCATGTGTGATATTTCTTTACCATTTTTTCCCTTTATATTTACTGAAAAGTGAAATGAGGTTTTCAATCTTACACTGGTCTCTTAGAGAGTGAACTTGATAGAATGTGAAAATGGCCTAAAGAGTAATCTTATTAGGGTTTAGTCACCCCTAAGATTGAACATCCAATATTTTGACTTGGTTAAAAGTTTTGTTACTGATGCTTAGTCTAAAATCCAGCTCAGCTCTCTCTGTCACAATTGTATAGACCCCGAATAGCCAACAGAGCAAAATGCAATGATTTCTTTTCTGCCTTTGATATGAACTCATGTAGAGACTAGGTTTTGGATAACAAAGCACAGTTTTTACTAAGTTACTTTGAAAAGTTGGATTTTTTTCTGTTATCATAATGAAGTGATACATTTTTTTTCACTCTCACTGTATGTATGAGAGAATTTTCATCAGTGAAAACAAAACACATTTAAATCTTCAGGCTTCAATGCTCCCAAAGAGTATGACAAAAAATGTGGAAATACTGTTGGAGCCATTCATCTTCATTCTGAAATGATATTGTTGATGCACAGGGGAGATTTCAGATGACTGGTAAAAAGTGAATGTGGCACACTGTAAAGAAAAAATGCAAGGAGTTTTGGATAATTATAAGCATTATATAGACCTTGGGCAAAATACTAATGAAAACAGATTATAAAGACAGAAATAAATAGAAATTAATTCATAGGTAGTATCTTATGTAATGTTAATAAATATATTTTTTGTGTGGAAAATAGATGTATTCAAGCAACAAGATGAGACTGAAATGCAATTGCTTAAGATAGATGTATTGAGTTAATACACATGGATTACTTTAAGTCATTTGATGTAGCCCTGCATGACAATCTGGTAAAAAAATGCAGTACTATACAAAATCAATTTACCTATATCAAATGCTCTGGGAACCAATTAGCAGCTACATCAGCATGTTTCTACTCTCTTCTAATGGGTTATTTAACAGCTTCAAAGGAGCTAATACAGCTCAATATCTTTATCAGTGGTCTGGAAGACAACATAAACTCTGCTGATAACTTTGCAAATTACACCAGAATTGCTGGAAAGGAAAGAATGAAGAGAACAAAACGACATAATGGTATTGAAGATGGTGCTTCAGATCTTAAGCATTATGCCACTATTTAAAAACAGGATGAATCTTAATACGGAAGATACACTAGCTGCTGTCTTCAAATGCCAGATCCTCTGAAGCTTTTTGTGCTGACCCAGAGAGGGAGGGTGATTAATGAATAGAGACTACTCTCTGATCCACTGGAGGTTCCCATTTCCCTCATTTCTATTATTTGTCTTACTCATGGAAGGAAAAAATGCAAGGAATGGCCTGGTATAGGAAAAAATTACATTCCAGATTTGCAGTGGCTAACTCTGTTTTACTATTAGATTTCTACTAATTTCTATTAAATTTCTTTTTCTCATACCATGGAAAAAGGAGGGAAAAACCCATTGCCCTCCTTTGAAGAGGAAAGTAGGGTAAGTTTGCTGGCCTGGCTACAAGCTAGTGGGAACACAGAGGCAGGAACAATGTGAATTAGGAGAGAGTGAATTAGGAGAGAGGGAAAGGGAAAAAAAAACCTGCAAAAGAAGACAGAATTAGTTTTGGGGGGATAGACTGGGAGCAGAAGAGTCTCTCTCACTGTAATTTGTTTTCCATTGAAGAACATAATTGAAGACAGGAAATCTGTGGCATTAAAATAGAGACTGCACAGTTAAAGTCTGTATTAAAGATGTGCTCACCAAATATTTACAAGCATTTAACTTTATGAATTTAACAGTGAAAGTCTATTTATGTTTTTGTTTGCAACAAGTATGTAGGCACAGGACCAAAGTAGCAGATGATGGGTACAGTCTCCTAACCTTCCTTGCTCAGTGTTGGAGGTGCTGGTATTGGAGGAGGAAAATGGTAGATATTCACAGTTGTAGGTGGAAAACCCTGCACATGGTTGCAGTATCCATAGCATAGGTAGAACTCTGCTGAAGGACAGAAGGGACTGGGCTGCCCACAGGGAAGGGGAGAGCAGAAAAACATGACAGATTGCTGGCTGGTGAGTGCACATGAGTGAGGAGTGGAAAGGTCCCACATGAGCTAATCCAGATCAGAGCATTGTTTGCTACATGGGGCTTTCTGCAGGCCTTTTTAGCCCTTGCAACTTCCAAAATGCTGTAAGGTATTCCTGCTTGGCCTCTGCTAGGTGTTCATACCTCTTTTAAGGTGACCCACCAAAGTACCAGATCAAAGTCTGAAAGACACAGCCCTGTTTTTGTGCAGTGTATCAATTGCATATTGAAATCTAACAGGTCCTCGTGGATATCATTTGTACAATTAAGCAATAAATAATTCAGTATTTGGCAGTCAAAGACTCCATCCATAATAATATGCAGACTTTTTTCTTTTTTTTTCTTCCCAGAATGCAAAGTAAATATTTCATAAATGATTTCTCAGGTAGAGTATTCAACCATTCTGTGCAGACACAGAACACACCAGCAACAAACAACCCAGAGTGGTGAGATGATTTTAGAAACCTTGTGTCTTTACTGCTAGACATAATAAATTAGTCAAAAGCAAAGTTTTCATGTGTGTATTAGCCCCACATTAGTAGGGGCTTCCTGCATCAGTTAAAGAAGCATTAGGAACCCTCGTCTGTTTCCTGCCACAAGACAAGGGTGACAGTGAAAGAATTACCAGGAGATGCCCACAAAAACCCACAAAAAAAAACCTCATGCAAGCTCTTAACTTTATGTAGAACTTCATGTATCCAGTATTCCTCTCAATTGCATAGAAGTGCAATTGCAGAGGCAGACCTTTAGCTGGCATAAGTGCTTGTGATTTAACTGATCAGAGTAGGGAAAAATCCTTATGTTATTTGGTAACAGACTATGGGAAAATGGATATTTCCTCATCAGTCGCTACACTGATGAGTGATTGAATCCACTGACAGCTTTAACGTCTCCCCTTCTTTTGCTCTGCTCATTTTCAGGCTCTCAGCTAATTTGATCTTTTGGCAGAGACAAACGTTTCATTCTCATGTTCATGATACCTATTTATTTTTAAAGTGTTGTTAACATAGTTTCAGCTGTCTCCCTCTGTCTGGCCCTGCCTAATTGATGTAAAAAATAGCTGTCTAAAATGCTCTTCCTTGAGAAAAGTTGCTAATTCCCCCCCAGAGATCTTCTCCTTGTGTCTGCCTTCAGTCAATTCCACTCAATTTTGTAAGAAAAATCTAGCACTGCACCTTCAGAGTGTGTTTACTTTCTCTTGTAAAACCATTGCAAACTAATGTGCCCTGGGAAAAGGAGTTGGATTCTTCCCGTTTGCAAATACCATTAACAAAATTGTGGACCAAATTCCATATGCAGCTCCAAATTACACACTCAATTAGGGCCTGATCCAATGCTTATTAAAATCACTTGGAAAATTCCCCCTGGTTTTAATGGGCTGTAGCCCAGACCTTGGGAAGTGGCTATTTTCACTGAAGATGATCAGTTTAATCTCTGATAGACCTATAGGGCTGGAAAGGACTTCAGAGGTCACATCTCAAGGCAAGATCAGCTAAATTTACATCTCTCAACAGATGTCTAACCTGTTCTTGAAGGTCAGTGACTGGGACACGATGGATTGTGCTTCCACGCAATATTTTTTGTTAATTATTCTTACTCTTAAAAAGTTCTTCATACCTGCTCTAAATCAATTCTTGCTCTGATCGACACCCATTATTTCCTGTTTTATTCAAAGTAAATTAGAGAAGACTATTCTTTTTCTCTGTACAATACCTTTGAATATATTTGAAGACTATTACTGAACACGTGAGAACATATTTTCTTCCTTAGGCTAAACAACCTTGGCATTTCAATTTGTTCTTATATATCAATCCATCTATTTTCTGGATCTTAGTCAATATAGGTCCTTTCTTCTGGGCTCCCTTCACTTATCCCACATATTTTCTGACAGCTAGTGTCCAAAACCAGACAAATCCCTTCAGCACAGATTTTATCAGGGCTTCATAGAGTGGAAGCAGTTCATGTGTCAGGCACAGTTTCTGCCCAGTGCTTCTTTCACACATTTACATGCTCACATTTACCTTGTGACCCATTAGAACTGAAACTGGGCATAATTCAAAAATATAATTTGAGGGCTTTCTGGGACCACTGGGGAGATGCTATGGAAAGAACTAGCAATGCAGAGCTGCCACAGAGCAAATGAGAGGGGGAATTTGAATCCCAGTTGCCAGATGAGTTCTTCAAGCTGAGATTCAGAAAGACCATGATATTGTTTGCAAGAATATCAGTTTGAGAAAGATGTATGTGATGACTACAGGGCACTATCATGCTGGTTCTGCAGAATTACTTCTCAGGTAAGACTCATTTGATTCTTCTAAGAGTCTTTAAGGCTCTCTTCTGGAAGTAAGTTTCAGCTATGTATTTATATTTACATACTTAGCTACAATTTTGATTTTTGGCTACTTTTCAGGAAAGTCTGTGTTGATTTTTAGATATGCATCATCAGCAAACAACAGCCAACACACAGAGTCTGTATTTTGTATATTGAATTGTCTCATTACATCCCTCATGAATGAGTATGAATGTAAGAATCAATTATTGAAACAGTATTCAAAACTCCACTTCCTTCATAATTTTTTTCTTTATCAAAGGACTAATGGCTTTTAGCACATTTGAGATTGTCTGAGGAATCCTTCAGTTCTTTAAATTGTACTTTAAACCACAAAGACAACACTTTTGTCTTGCTCTTACAGAAATTAATGGTCATGGGCAATTTTGTGTTCAGTAGAACAGAATTGGGTCCAAAATATGAAAAGTACATAAAATTTTGTGCTTTTTAGCTATTTATGGGAATGACATTATGTGTTATTGGCTTCTTTCTTCATGAATATACAACATGTATTGTGTGTTTTTATAGTAATATACTGGGGTAAAGAAATACACTGTAGTTGTACCAAGTTGAATATATTCAACTAAGATCTATTTTTCCATTCTGTGGCAACATTTAATAGTGCCATAAATCTTCAGTAATAGTATGGACTGTGACTTAACCTTTGATTTACAATATAACAAGTGGGCCTAAAATTATATACGGACCTCTAGCAGTCGAGTAAATGATGACTAGAGCCTGCTGTAAGAACAGTTTTGTATTTCAGAAGAAAAACAGCAGGACCAAAAAGCCAGGTGTTTCCTTAAAGAGAAATTGGAACATATTCTTAGCTTTATACCTTTGCATTTTGCAACATTCACTGACTTAGCAGTGCAGGATGCATGAGCTACTTCACTGAGTGAGACCCGGAATTTTCCCATTAACACAAAAAGTAATGCAGCACTTGGTTACTCTTTCTGACAGTCTCAGTAATGCCAAGAACTGGCAAAGAAGGTTGTGATATTGTTTTATTGCAAGGCATTTTCAAGTTTAGAATTGGTGGGACTGACCAAACAGCCTGCACAATAAACAGTGGAAAAAGCTATTAGGAAACTGAATCTATCTTATTACTTCTCAGGTACAGAGAGTGCTTATTTAATATTTAATATTTAATAGCAAACAGTTTTGAAAGATGTCAAACTATCTCGAAACTGAGATATAACAACAATACTGAATTTGCAGAGTGAAAAACATCAAAATCTACAAATACACAAGATAAATGTTGACCTCAGATTAAGCAAATATTGTCCTTTTGCAAGCAGTGATGAATAAACTAAAGGCACTTCTGAAATTATATTATTATCTCACTGAAATCAGTGACAGGAATTCTATTGACTGCAATAGATCCATGGTTTCATTCCTGAGCTGTGCTGTGAAGTGATGAAATGAAATAAATCAGATGTTGGAGAAGGTTGCCAGATATATTGCTGATCAACAGTACAGGTGTTGTTTTAATATAAAAAATTACATCAGTCTGGATGAAACAGAAGCATTAGATCAGAAATGATACTAAATGCAATAAAACAGATCAATGCATTATTAAGCTTCCAGATGTGTCCAAACAACAACAAAGACCACATTAAAAAAACAGACTTGAGTTGGAAATTGAACTATGGCCTTACTAGGGTCCTTTGCAGCCTTGGTGATGATGTGACATCCTCCTACAGCTTGGGGCTGTGCCCTGTCCTCACTGCCTCTCACTATGCTGTTGATAAATATCAATCCAGTCTTCCCCCAACCCATGCACACCCCCTGATGTCAGTCCCATCTACTGCACAGCCACGTCTAACAAGGCGTTTGCATGGGAAAACCTGTAAGTCCTGTTATCGTATTAAGGAGAAATCCAAACTTCTGGTTTTCTCAGTTTTTCTTAAACAAGAGGTGTGTAGAAGAATTAGACAAAAGAGATACTTTTGTCTTCTAAATCTGCTTAGCAGAAGCTTCTTTTGCATTTGTACTGTTTACTGTTATTTTTTAACCTCCTTAAAAGGAAAAAAGACAGAAACTTTTGTGGCATTCAGCATTTTGCAGCCATTTCCCATGTCTTGATTTTTTGCAAGCTGAGACCCAGTCCTTCTGGGACATGAGCAGCAGGTAATTCTGGAGGCTGAATTACTGTTTCTGAGCAGTGTGCACTATGGCTTAATCTTTTTTGATTCATGAACAGAAACAGAGAAAGAGTGGAGATAACAGAGTTAACATTCCTCTTCTGTGTTAACATAAAAGAAGAAAAAACTCTGTTTTCCAGTTTATCTTCCAGATCCCAAGGGTAAGAATGCATAAACAGAGTGGAACATTGGTTTTGTTAACAAAGCCCAGCAGACCACCAGACAACAACCTTAAATACTGCACTGTAAATAAAAGATGTAATTTAAGATGCTGTTTTATGTGCATCATAAAGTAAGTCTGGAAAAAACCTGCAGCCAGAGTAGCTGCAGAGCTCTAATGACATTTTCACACATAGGTCATGTAACTTCACCTATTGAAGCCAAGCCCAACCAGGTAAAACTGCTCTGAGGCTTTTCTAGAGCACTTTTTACTTGTTTCTTCTTCAGTCAGTGATGGTATTAAAAGTCATGTGGATTTTGGTGTTGGCAAGAGTGGTGTGGAGAAAGGTAGGCAGGAATGATGGTGGCAGGCCTGGAGGAGGGGCAGGCAGCTGAAATGGAGGATGGAGGCTCCAGGGCAGAAGCTGAACCTAAATTACTCACAGGATCTCTCCAGCCCAATGGCCCTACAGTCCTTGCTTCATGGCTTGGCTCAACTAGAGGTATTCACCAAATTATGAGATCTGGAAGTATTACTATGAAGATCTGATTTTGAATGCAAACCATTTAACTCCTCTCAATGTATTGATTATCAGGACATATTTTTCAAATGGGTTATTATGTCCCTATACATGTTCTTAGCATGCCTACACCAGATTTTGCAAGAGAGAAAAAATGTGTTAGTCCTTCTGATTAAATTTCTATCACCTTTACTCCAACCTTGCATCAATACAAATATATATGTTACAGCCAAATTCTTCAGAAGCAGATTTAGGACACAGAAATCATCAAGGTTTGGATGGATTTGACTGTCTAACTGTTTTTTCTTGTTTGTTTGTTTGTGACTGGTGCATTCAAACACCCCAGGATGCACCATCTGCTTGAAAGTATGGTACTAATGAAAAGGCCCACAGTGACAACACTGTATCTGACAAAAAGTGTTAGCAAGGAGGATAGCAAACAACTCATGTTCCTGCCTAGTAATAAATAATGGCTCTTATTTTTCATTCAGGTTCTGCAAGAGCTCAATCTCCCTCAACTTTTCACAGAATGGCAGAGTTGGAAGAGATGTCTGGAGATAATCTGGTCCAGATCCTCTCTCAAAGCAGGGTCACCTAAAGCAGGTGACACAGGAATGCATCCAGATGGGTTTTGAATGTCCTTAGACAGGGAGACTCCATAACTCCCCTGTTCCAGTGCTTGGTGACTCTTAACATAAAAAAGTTCTTCACGTTGAGACGGAACTTCCTGTGTTTCAGTTTACAGCCACTGCTCGTTGTCCTGTCTCTGAGCACCATTGAAAAAATTCGGCATCATCCTCTTGACATCTACCTTTGAGATACGTGTATGTATTAATGAGATCCCCTTCAATCTTCTCTTCTCTAGACTAAACAGGCCCATTTATTCCCTGTTAATATTCCTAAGGCTAAATATAATGACAATTTTCCTACTTTAGTGGTTTTGGCTGTTTTCAAGGTGAGAGGGTCAGGTCCACCCATGTCAGTGCCCAGGTCCCTTTGGACTGGACCACAGCTGTCCCAACAAGGGTACCTGGCAGCAACTGGGAACTGCCTCACCCATGAACAGCACTGACCCGTGTCAGAGCCACCAGTGCCGCCGGGACCCACCAGGCTCGCTCTCCCTTCTCCAGTTTAGAGAGAAAGGCCGGTCAAGCCACTGCCCCTGAGGCCCGAGGGAAGGGCGGCCGCTAGTGTCCGTCCTCCTCCCCC